>JAOTOM010003999.1:0-195000 GCA_034440615.1 Ashinkailepas kermadecensis
CGACATTTCCGTCGCCAGCATGGAACTTCAGGGGATGGAACTTAGCTATGGCGGACATAACATTCCGTATTTTCTTTCAGCAGTGGTACCCTAACACTCACTGGATCACCCAATACCCTGAGGAATGTTCCAGAGGCTAGAAACCTGAGTGCAATCAGCACCTGCAATTGTGGAGACAAAGTACAGTGACCGCATGTTTATGATCGAATCCCATTTTACATTAGGTTCAGAGCACGTGCCACTGTTGCTGTGAACAAACGCAATGTGTGTTTAAGCTCTTCGTCGTTCTACACAGTTATCAGAACGGTACTACCGCGCATGATGTAATGCGCCGATACCTTCTCACTTCGCTCACTTCCTCTACTCTTCCCGCTCCAATGCGGCTGCTTCCAGCTCTTGAAAATAATCGTCCATCGCGCGTATGAAAAGCCTTCTTCAACCACTGAACTGCCAAAGCAACGGGAAGACTTCACTGGACTGCATGCGCGGCGTGCTCCATGTTGAGGTGCTAGGTCCATATTCGCAACGTTTGAATGCGATCAAAGACGTACTGGTCAACCAGATCAACTTCACGAACAGCACACAGGGGATTCGATACCTGTGCATTGTATATCGGATCAGCTGTTCGAGTTGCCTTTAAACTGGCGCGGAAAAAGTATTTAAACCAACGCCGCTTACCATTTACGCGCGCGAATCATGCATTTTTTAATTGATTTAATTATAATTTGTCATACAGTTCTTGAGGGCCTTGTGCATATAAGCATATACAATATATATATGCAAATACATGAAGAAGTGAGGAAATTGGCTTCTTATTTGGTAGCACAGGGCACTGACATCCAAAGGAGAGCATCAATGCCTAAGCAGTACACGTGGCAACGGGAGCACATTCATTCAAACAAGGCCACAGATAAATAAAGCTTGAAGTAAACACAGACTGGGCTTTAGGACGCATCGACCATGTTGATCATATAGCACACACAGACTGGAGACTCGTGTTTGCGCTGGGGTGTGCCTCTAGGCCGTCTGGTGCAGGCTGTTTGAAGCAAGCGCCAGCTTCTGATTCATTCCGTGCACTGACGAATCCGGGAGGTAACTGATGGCATTCCCCCCTCCCCGAGAGAGATGTGGCCCCCTTGCAGGACACTCGAGTGCACCCTTTCCCGCTCAACGATTTGTTTATTCAGCAGGTGGCGTCTCGGAGAGTAGAAAAGGCGCCCCCAAAGGGAAAATGGTGCCTCTCCCGCCCAGAGCAAGTGTCACACGGATCAAAATTCCTGAATACACCGCGGATTGCCCAGACACGTTTGGTATGTACCTGACAATCAAGAACTTTGCGGGAGATGGGGCGACACGGTTTTCTGTAGCTCTGAAGACGATTATGAAAATATCAGATGTACAGTTTTCTTTTCAGGTACAGGTATATTCCTGTTCTACGTTTTTTAAGGGTCATCTTAAAACGACCATATATTATTGATCCTTCTGGACATTTGAATAACCCAATATAATTTAGCTCACCGCAGAGGCACAGCCAAGCCCTCCCATTAACAACCAAAATACACTAGATTAAACAAGAAATTGTATGCTCCCCTTAAGAAAATCCTAGCTGCGCCAATGGTTCACCGTGACCTAGACATTAGCATGGTGTAGAACAGTCCTAATTACGAATGCAGCGCAATATTTATATTATATGAGTACAAGCTTGCAAATTATAAGTGAGAAAAATAATACTATGAGATTGAACATAAATGTACTTTCAGATTGTGTGGATCTTAAATCACTATAGAAAAACTGATCCGTTGATTAGCATGATTTTTTTCGATGCGTCCGCAAACGTGCACCTCATCACTCGCTGAGACGCTGAGAACGGCTGCCAGCTGGTGCTCCCCGCAGGAGTCAGGCGGCAGGGGCTGTGCCGAGCCACTCCCCGCCGGAGTCAGGCGGCAGGGGCTGTGCCGAACCACTCCCCGCCGGAGTCAGGCGGCAGGGGCTGTGCCGAACCACTCTCCGCCGGAGTCAGGCGGCAGGGGCTGTGCCGAGCCACTCCCCGCCGGAGTCAGGCGGCAGGGGCTGTGCCGAACCACTCTCCGCCGGAGTCAGGCGGCGGGGCTGTGCCGAGCCACTCCCCGCCGGAGTCAGGCGGCAGGGGCTGTGCCGAGCCACTCCCCGCCGGAGTCAGGCGGCAGGGGCTGTGCCGAACCACTCCCCGCCGGAGTCAGGCGGCAGGGGCTGTGCCGAGCCACTCCCCGCCGGAGTCAGGCGGCAGGGGCTGTGCCGAGCCACTCCCCGCCGGAGTCAAGCTGCAGGGGCTGTGCCGAACCACTCTCCGCCGGAGTCAGGCGGCAGGGGCTGTGCCGAGCCACTCCCCGCCGGAGTCAGGCGGCAGGGGCTGTGCCGAGCCACTCCCCGCCGGAGTCAGGCGGCAGGGGCTGTGCCGAGCCACTCCCCGCCGGAGTCAGGCGGCAGGAGCTGTGCCGAGGCGAGGGGCAGCCGCTGATGGGAGTGTCGTACGAGACTGTCTGAATAAATTCAGCCGGTTTTAAGTGCAAGCATACGAAGTCAGTATATACATTGGAGTAGTGTGACTCCTTCCGTCTCGAGTGGCGTCTGGTGTATGAATTGACAAAACTATTGCGAGGTTAGGCCACGGTTGTCGTCTTGCATACAATTGAAGGAGCACACGTGCCCCCTGCTGAATTGAGCCCAAACGTTACATTATGCCCCAAGTTTCAGTGAGAAAAGCTCAGAGCACACACCGGTCCTTCCTCGCCCCATTCAACATATTCCCTGGCAGAACAAGCAGGATCTTCCAGTTCTTTCAATCTCCAATCTACCTAAATATACTTGTTGTGCCATCTCGATCATTTCCTTTAAGCTTCATCGCACAGCTAGACATGGACAAACTCTACCCGACTGGGTACAGCCTCCTCGTGATTCAGCCAAACCACTTGTTCGTAATGTGGACACATCACTTTGGTTTCAGTTTCACTAAGTCCAGACCCATTTGCTATCGCATGGAAGAAGTGATTGTTAAGAGTCGTAATTCGTTTCTGTATCAATATTCTTCGATGACAATCACCATAATTTCCAACTCTGAATGAGGTACTGGCGCTGAAAGTGATAGAGACAGTGTCATTGAAGTGTTCACACAAGTTTTTTTATCCGTTCCGTGTTGCCTGGCTAGTCGCACATGTGCTGTGCGAATTTAATAGCACACCTCATCGTTCGTCATCTCCAGTGTCGATTTTGTCTAGACTCTGCCTCTCTGCTGCCGGGGTTCGCACCAGCGGCTGCCCCTCCCCTCCACGCAGTCCCTGCCGCCTGACACGAGAGCGAAGGGGAGCCTGCCGCCCGACGCGATCCATAAAATGCCCACCACTCTCTCATTTGTCTAGTAGTACGATGTAGAAAACCCGGAAGTAACGCTTTTCTTGTGAAGTCCTGAGGTGTCGTTCGCTTGCAAGCTTAATTTTAAAAGTTGAATTGATTAAAAACAGTATCTAAAATTACAATGCAAAAGCGTGCCGCACACCATAGTCACCGTGAAATTAAATAAATGTAATTTCTTAACTTTTAAAAGCTCAGCAACATATCGTTGCTGAAGAACGGCGTTTTTGCACGCAAGCGAAAAAAAACGACGGGTTACCTGTAGCTTAAGGACTACAATATTTCAAACAGACCCCAAAAACCAGATTTAGTATTACATTTGTAATATCTCCAGACTCCTGCCCAGAGCTAGAGGAACCCGTCCAGTAACAATTCTAGCAAAACGGCCACGTGACATACACTGGTTGAGTTGGCACGGCATTTGAGTGATCTTTGAGTGATCTTTGCATGGTGAGCATAAATCGTCATGCTTGCAAAAATTCGGTCGAAGCCTGACAACGTCTGCTTCTGCCATTGTGACCACGTTAGAGTCCAAACTTCACGGAATCGTGTTCCGAAGAGCAGAACGTCTGTTATCCACACTAGTACCTCCAAATCCTGCCAAATCACCCGTAGAGCAGAACGTCTGTTACCCACACTGGTATCGCCAAATCCTGCCAACCCACCGGTAGAGCAGAACGTCTGTTACCCACATTGGTACCTCCAAATCCTGCCAAATCACCCGTAGAGCAGAACGTCTGTTACCCACACTGGTTCGCCAAATCCTGCCAACCCACCGGTGAGCAGAACGTTGTTACCCACATTGGTACCTCAAAATCCTGCCAACCCACCGGTAGGCGAACGTCTGTACCACATTGGTAACTCCAATCCTGTCAAATCACCCGTAGAGCAGAACGTCTGTTACCCACATTGGTACCTCCAAATCCTGCCAAATCACCCGTAGAGCAGAACGTCTGTTACCCACATTGGTACCTCCAAATCCTGCCAAATCACCCGTAGAGCAGAACGTCTGTTACCCACATGGGTACCTCCAAATCCTGCCAAATCACCCGTAGAGCAGAACGTCTGTTACCCACACTGGTATCGCCAAATCCTGCCAACCCACCGGTAGAGCAGAACGTCTGTTACCCACATTGGTACCTCCAAATCCTGCCATATCACCCGTAGAGCAGAACGTCTGTTACCCACACTGGTATCGCCAAATCCTGCCAACCCACCGGTAGAGCAGCTTCCAGAAGACCCCGAAGCTGCGTATTGACGCGACCTCAGCCTGATAGGTGACCGTCATTGGTGACAGCCGTAATCACGTTCTGGAGCCGACAGCAACGGTCAGCTGGGGACGGAGGGTCACGAGTCAAGGTCATGAGTGGACACAAGTCGCGTGTCAAGATCATAAAGTCAGGGCTACAAGTGGACTAGTCACGAGCCAAGGTCAGATGTGGACACGAGTTACCAGTCAAGGTCACAAGTCAGGGCCACAAGTGGACGAGTAACGGGTCAAGGTCAGATGTGGACTTGAGCTGGGAGTCAAGGTCAGGAGAGGCGTAGCCTTTCAGTCAAGGACAGGACCAGACTAGTCACTTCAGGAGCGGACTGCAGTCACGCGTCACGGACACGAGTGGCCTGACGTCACGAGTCAAGATCGGGAGTGCACTGCGGTCACTAACAGTGTCTTGACAGTGGTCTGAAGTCACAAGTGAAGGTCGGGAGAGGACTGCAGCCACAAGTTAATATCAGGATTGAGCTACATTCACGAGTTAGGTCAGGAGAGTCGAGCTCGTCACGGGTGCACTCAATGCACAGGTTACCAGCAAAGAACATGCAGAATAATGGCGCTTACCAGAGCGCACATGCGCAATGCAACGAACTGAGTAAGGTTCAAGCAAATCTGTTGCATTTCGTCGAATTTAAACAGATAAACCAGCCGCCTGTCATCCGATGGCATCTGAGAGCTTCTATCAGAGAGCAGATAAAGATTAGCAGTTAAGAAATAATAAAAGTAAGAAAGATAGATAAGAAAGCAGGGTCTGCTCCCGGTCAGTATTTTTTATTCGATGGGGACGCAGCTCGAAAAGTGTCTTGGTTGTCGTTGGAGACACAGCTCGGAACGTGCGCTCATTTTAAAACTTCAAGATAAAAGCAGCATTTTTGTAAAGGTTAACAGGATTCTTTCGCTCCGAATGTTTGCTGGGCGCCGTCGCCGAAAGCACAGTCATAAGCGGCCCTGAGGCCTGACCTCACCACCCGACCTATGAACTCCTGTTCAACCGCAGAATGCAAGCCGGGAATTTGCAGGAAATGCAAGTTTTTCCTTTCAAAGAACATCAACACTCGCAGTGCGAAGGATCACTTTGATTCCCCCTCTGATATTTCTCTGAGGTAACACCTGAACTGTTCACGCTATCGCTTTGCAATTCGGCATGCCATCCATCCCGCGTTTTGCGCACATTGTGCTGAAACTGCCGAAACAGCCTAAATAGCCAAAGTAGCCGATTATAGGCTGTTAATATAGGGAGATAGGGCGGGTTGAAGTCAGGGCATGATCTCGTCTCAATATCGTTCTTTGGTGTGTATTGAAACATTTATCGTAATGAAACCATACAAGATACGGACAAAAATGGATGAATAGATAAATAATGAAATATAACAAAAAATACACAATGTGAAAGTTCATAGGTCGGGTGAAAGTTGAAGCTTGAACAATGTTTCTTTGCGCATACATGTGACACTAATATTTCTTTAACGAGGTATGTTAGTTTTTTAGTGGCAAATTACATCCTCTAAAAGCGTATCAGTTATCAAGTCAATATCAGATAAGGTCACTGAAATATGATCTGAAACGTGCTGCAAATACATGTATTCCAGGTGTTGTGGTAAGCTGGAGGCTACAATATGGACGATTACGAAGTAAAAATGGCGAAACTAGGGTAATTTTGCACGCAGAGTTCATTTCTGGTGGGATCGGTCTCCAGGAATGCAATTATCAAATCTCTCCCAGCATTTCTTCAGCCGCATTACAGTACACATTAAGAAGAAAACCGCATTGACGACCAAGTGACCTAATTCAATTCCTCATATATTTTCCTCTGGGGTTCGATAGCTCTGAATGCACCGCTGTGTTCGGGTTGATACGATATGTATACTGATATGCATCATGGCCGTGGTTTGGTTCATCTTAGTTGGCAATATGTTGCAATGGGTTCTCATAATTCACCCTAAGAACGCCATTGTTAATGTCTCGGGCTAACTAAGAGGCCCATGTTGCGGTTCTTTGGAGGTGCCATACAGTGACTGTTACTTTTGGAGGAATTGTTGGAACCACCCCATTGACCAAAACATCTAATTTACTGATATTGTTTTCCATGAGGTTGATACCAGACCTGAATGTGCCGCTATGCTTCGGACTATACAAGCTGACATGGGTGGAGAAATGCGAAAATTATTGGGAGGGCACAACACATGAAGGCAATGTGCTAACCCAAAGTGATTGATTGGGGGCAAATCGATGATTCAGGAGGCCAAATCAATGGTTGATTGGGCAGTGGCCCCACTAACATGTACAAAGTAGCATCCGTGACTGAACGTTTGCTGAACCTGGTGCTGGTGACACGATAAGAGCGCGCATGGCGTGCACACTTACCGGGCTATCGATGGGGATAAACGTGACGTCATTCATAGACCGGCTCGGAACACGCCTCAAACCCTTTTGACTTTACCTTGGTGAGTGATCTTGATATCGCTTTACACCCTACTCCAATTCGACCAGACCAAAAGTCGCTTGCAGTGTCATTAACAAAAGATGTGATTCAATCAAGCTTCAAAAATGCACTTCAGACGGCTTCAACAATGCCGCAATCACGCAAGCTGAAATCGCACAGATTGCAGAATCACGCACCGCTGGACACCGCGACCACAGCGCAACCGGTTGTCTGCTATACGTTTTTTTTCACAGCTGATTGTGACAGTTGCACCGCTTCACAGACAAACAATTTTAATCAAGGATATGAAAACAGCAACGATAGTGATGGATTGGCATCCACACCATGTGACGTCATGATGTTTGCCATTAGCCATCTGTAGAATGTGCACCGATGGGGACGGATGCGAAAGTTGTAATGGGTGGATAATTTAGTGGATAACGCGATGATTCATGTGCAGGAGCTCACCATTAGCGCCTTCAAAAAGAAATTCGTTAGTTCTACACCAGCTTTATTTTCTGTCAGAAGCACCAATTTCGTTATTGCAAACCCATGTCCATGCTTGTCTCTTTGAGAAATTGATCGAGGGGGGTAATTGAGGATCTTCATAGTATGTTTCGCCTGAGCGGGGCACCATTGGCTGAAAAAAACTATTTGAAGCCTTGGTAAGAATCGGCGAATTTGTCCCTAAGAAATCAAGAAATTTGCGGATAGCTGGAGAGTAGAATTTCCCCAGTTTGCATCCTAAAAATAGACTATGCTTCCCAACCCAATTTTGGCTGCTACTGCTCTCATGCCGGTTCTGCCATGGATGTGCCTCCATGTATATAGACATACATATTCTATCTAGTGGGATGATGCAGACAGGGGCTGTCACTTTATATTAGGCAGTGACGTTTTGCACAGATATCTGATTGGTAATAATATGAATTATCATACCTGCTTGGTGTGACTGATAAAATTCAAGAGTTATCAACTCCCATGACGTCACTATCTTCATGTACATCGACGTGTTTGTATGGCAGATATATCAGCTGTAACGTGGAGGGTAGAAGCGAGAGGGCGGCAGCTGTCGGTCGGTGGATTTCATGTTACGTTCTTCGAAGTTGTCTTCCGGTAAGTTACGGTTTACATATTTCCGGTCCACAGGAACCGCAATTAAATAAAGTCAGTGGTTGAGTACTTTAAGATTTATTTGTGTGCGTCTACCAATACAGGGCAAGTGATGTGCCTGGGTGCAAAGGTTCACACATATTGCCTGAACACATCAACTTCAGCTCAAGTTCGGAATGTCTATCTTCAATTTTTTTTAAAGTTTCTGCATCTTTTTGGTGTTATTCTGTGTGCCAACTAGAAAGGGTATTATTGGGCTTTAATGTGGTAACAAGACAGGTTTTTACACATTTGTCTACATAAAGCAAACCAATGGGTTAGGTTAATTTATATTTTTGAGGCAGAAAATGTTTCAAATTGGAGATTATTTTTCTTCAAAAGCAGCTGATGTTTGGTAAAGTTGGGTTAAGTTTTGGTAAATTTGTCTTAAAAGGTTTTTTTTTTTTTTAATGTTTTTGGAATTTTTTTTTCAGGATATGTTGAAGGTGACTAAGATGATGGGACCACTTATTCTCTGTGCAAATGCTTATTTTTCAGGTTGTGAGCAAAATAATGCCAAAAAGGGGCTTTGAGTTAGGTATCAGCATAAAAAGAAATGTTACAAATAAAATTAAAATGGAACATAACCTAACCTAATCTAGCCTAACCTACCTTTGGAAATAAAAAATAATTAGAAAAATGTTGAGCAATATATTTTATGAAAATTCTCAAAATTAAAGACGAAATATAATGAAGTATAACCTAACCTAAGCTGCTTTTGAAGAAAAAAGTTATTTTTTTAAAATTGTTGAATTCTTTTGGAACTTTTTGGTATTATTGTGCTTTAAAGTGGTAACAATAAAAGTTTTTACATCCATTTGCCTCAGTGTTAAATTATTCGTAAAATATGGTGGAATTTACCACTTTCTGAACACTCAATCGACATCCTTCTCCAAGAAGTATCAACATCCTGCTTCTTGATGCATGCTGATGCAGTCTTCGTGTCTTCCTTCTAACATTTCATCGTTTAAGTATCATGAGCATGCTCTCGATTAGGGATGGTAATACATGAACATTTTGCAATGCAATTTCAGGCAAAGGGATTATCCATAATGTGATATGGCATACGGCACCAGTGTATAGAATAAGTTTGTATCTCGCTATCCCGAATTCTCTTCCTAACCTATGAATATCAAAACAACTGATGAAGGTATAACCATTGGTTCAAATTTGAGTCTGAAAGACATTAAAAGCATTTCAAATGACACTAATTCCATGACAAATTTTGACATCCTACTGTGCTCATTTCTGCATCTCACACCTAACGAAAAACCATTATTTTAACACTGATTTGCCTCCATAAAGCAAACAAATGGGTTAGGTTTGGTTAGGTTAGGTTATGTTAGCTTAGGTTTTTTAAGTTGGAAAATTTTCACAAAAAGAAATAAATAACAAAATTCAAAAATATATTTATTCGCACAGACAATAAGTAGTCCCATCATCTTAGTCACCTTCATAAACATGGTATTCTGAGAGAAAAAATATCCACACAAGAAAATAAAAAAAACACCTTTTAAGACAAATTTACCTGAGTTTTAATTTTGATAATTTTCAGAAAACATTGCTTGGAAAAAAATTATCTCCAGTAGGAGGTTAGGTTAGGCTATGTTCCATTTTGTAATCATTTGTTTTATGCTATGCTATCCAATTCTTTTTTGGTGTTATTTTGCTCACAACTGAAAAGTAAGCATTTGCACAGAAATAGGAAGAAAAATGTCTTGAAGAAAAATAATTAATTTTTCTGATTTAAGAAACTAACCAAGCCCTGTATTTCTGCTTTGCTACTGAAGTTTACACCAACGAGAGGAATTCAATTTCAACAAACCTCAATTGGGCCTCAGTTCCTACGTCGGCCGATACTACACGAGATCAATTAGTAGTCTCACTACCTGGCCCTTGAATTATCCGACTATATCCCATTACACAACTCACAAGGCTTATCCCAGCCAATAATTTCAATGGTGAAGATATTGATAATAGATAGGTGGTCGTTCCTACCAAGATTGGTGATGCCTACAAGGAGCCTCTTTTCACCCGTAGGCAACTCAGTGCTTACAAGAAAAATTCCTCGCCAAGTGAAGGAAACCTCTATTCTCGGCTTGCCTAATGAAGAGAAACCACCATTCCCAGACTGGCCCGACCCGAACGGCGCTTCTTGGATTCGATGGATTCGAGGCTCTCCAGCTGCCACTCCGGTCGGAGCTTTTTAAACTACGGCCAAGAAAGGCTATAAATGATGCATTCCTTTTTGATTCCTTGAAGATTGAGATGTTCTACATCAATTGACATCAACAAAACTGATTGTTTTGCATCCTGGACCAGTCCCAAGCAATACAAGAAAAAAGATATCCGATTGATTTTACGCATGAAAATGACCTTGGTTGGTTGGTTATTGGTTTTACGACACGTCGACCGTTGAGTCATGTAGCGTCGCCAATCTCTCACGCCGATTGGTCGCGGGCGAAGAGTAGCGACAGGTGAGACTCGAACCCACAACCTTTCGATTGTGAGACGAGCATCTTACCCCTAGACCACTCGTCCCCTGAAAATGACCCAAATGGCTCCAAAACGTTCTTCAAATCTGGTTACATTTTGCAGTTCAATGGACAACCATATAACCAGAAATTTCAGTGTCTCCATTTCATGACCTACATTGTTTCAGTACAAGACAAACTGGTGGCAATAATAGTGTCAATGCCACTCTGACAACTAATTTATCCCACTCCGGGAAAATGGAAATTTAGCTGTCATGTTCTTATGCACTGCGAAATGACGGGTGGTTAAGAGCCGCTTACTGGTCTTTCGTCAACTCCAGCTGACTGTATGGAGGCTGCTGATTGGCTTAGTGGTTTGAACTCAGCCAGTGGGATGAAATCTTTGTTGCCCAAGGTAAAAGAGCAGCATGTCTCGATTGTATTGTTTTTGTGACAATGTAACCCAAGTCGCTGCCGGACTTGATAGTCGTCTTGAAGACCAAGGCAAGGGCCAAGGTGCGAAGCCGGGGAGGAAACCATTGTTGTTATTTTTATGTTTTCGTTCTCCTCCGGTGTGTCTCGGGAAGAGAGTGGGTGCTGTGGGAATAGTAATTGGTAGGTTCTGCTTTATTATCTTCTGTGACTCCTATCATCTGCATACATCTTGAAATAATTGTTTTTTTTCTCTGCCGATGCTATTGCGGCGAATATGGCTAATTGCTACTTATGCTGGCTTTCGATGGGTAGCAGTTGGAGCATGCTAATCACAGGTGGAAATTTGTATGCTTTTTGTGTTGCCAATGCAACATAAATGATTTCCAAATTTAACATAACGCCTATGGTGGTGCATGGAATGAAGGGATTCAAATTTCATATTGGTAACAGCTTTTTTCAGTCTTGATACATTATTCTTTAAATCCAACCATGCCATGGGCATTCTTCATCAGCACAGGGTTCAGGACCAATCATTTTCCATAAGGAATATTGAGGTTTTGTGGTTCCTGATGTGAAAGGCATAATTCTTGTTCATTGTCACTTTGTTTCTATTTGTAAATTTGCAGTTTAGGGTAATTTTGAGTTCTTGGAATTCCTTTTTCCAATGCAATGTTTATAAATGTAGTTTACATGATGTGACCACTCATTTCCACTGTAAATGCATACTTTTCAGTTGGCAGGCAAAACAACACCAAGAAATGGGCTTGGAGTTGGGTAATATAGCATACAAATTAATGTGCAAAAGAAATAAAAAATGTGGCATAATCTACCCTAACCTAGCCTAACCTTCCATGCAAAAACAATTATCTTGAAAAAGGGAAAATTTTCAACCAGTATTTGTCTTCATATATACAAATTAAGGAACATAACCTGACATAACATAACCTTACCCGATCCATTTTTGAAAAACAAATTCTTGAAATAAGGGAAAAAATTAAAGAAAATTGTCCAACTTAAGAGTAGAGCCCAACTTATCGTAACCTATCCAAGCCTAACCCATTTGTTTGCTTCACGGAGGTAAACTGTGTAGGATGTGTCTTGTGGATACCTTAAGCTTCAATAATATGTTTCATCATAGCAATACACCTACATACCTGAAGTTTAAATATATTCAAACCAGCATGGAAAACCAATCATGATTAAATGCATCACTTCTTGCCAATGACAGTATATATATGACTTGTCCAGCACCACAACACAGATGACTGCTATATGAAGTTTGCATTCCCAGTGAATACTATTTTATGTGATCCAGCATCAGGAGGCATGCTTAGGCTTTGTGGGATGAAATACCTGTAATGTATGCTTCTTGAATGGAAAACAAGACTTTTTATTCCTTTGTCGCAGTAATTTGTATGCAACTCATGGTTACCAGATATTATGCACTCCGTAATTGCATGAACTCAAGGATTATACATTCCGAATCCAAGAATAAGAAGTGAAAATCCAACACTGCTGACATGTGTCTGGGCGTTGCCAAGGCAATGGTCAAAACAAGTCAGGAGCACTGGCTCAATGTTATATCTGGAATGTGGCATTATTGCTGAGGTCAGCATGCCATGGAATAGGTCATCCGTTCTCATCTACCAGCAGAACTGCAATAATGTTCTTGGTACATTCCTCAGTGGTATGTGCAGGCACTCCCAATGACAAAATTGATGATTTTATACATTGATCACAGTATGAAAAAATAAACTGCCAGGAAATCGGAGGACGTGCTTGCACCCTTAGGATCCTCTTTCGCTCCAGATAAAGATTTTTCACCAGCCGTGTCACTGAGTACCACCTGATACATGACAGACGTTCTGTGTGCTGTTTCAGACACGATGCAGTGTAGCGCAGCACTGCTGGTGGTACTACTGCAGGCGGTGCGGCCGGAACAGTACAGACAGCCACCGGGCGTAAATCCGTCACACTACCAGGAGCAAGGCCAGGTGCCACAGCAGCAGTTCCAGCCGCCGCCTCCGCCGCAGCAGCAGCAGTTCCAGCCGCCACCGCAGCAGCAGCAGCAGTTCCAACAGGTGCCACAGCAACAGTTCCAACAGCAAGGAGTGCCACAGCAACAGTTTCAGCAGCAAGGAGTGCCACAGCAGCAGTTTCAGCAGCCAGGAGTGCCACAACAGCAGTTTCAGCAGCCACCACAACCGAATGCAGTGCCTCAGCAGCAGTTTCAGCAGGGACAGCCAGCTCAACAACAGGGCATACCACAGCAGCAGTTCCAAAGGATGGTAAGTGCTCTGTGAGCTGTATTTGTTATTATGTGTGTAGCTTCTATTTGCAAGTAAATTATGTTAAAAAGAACAATTAGGTTACATTAAATAATGTGATCACATTTCAGGGATAAATTACTTGTGAAATAGGGTGGAATATACCACTTTCTGAACACTCATTGACATCCTTCTCCAAGAAGTATCAACATCCTGCTCATTGATGCTTGCTTATGAAGTCTTCATATCTCCTTTCTAACAGTATCTCGTTCATAAGTATTATGTTTATGCTCTCGATAAGGAATGGGGATACAGGAATATTTTGCAACTCAATTGTATATAAATGGGTTGCCTATAATATGATATGGCATACAATACCAGTTTATACCATTGGTATTATTCTCCCTGTCCCGAATATAGCTCTTCCTAAATTATGAATTTCGAAACGAATGATAAAGGTACAGTTATAAGGCACAATTGGCTGAAATTTGAGTCTCAAAGATATCGAAAGGATTTTAAATGACACTAATTCTATGGGAAATTTCGACGTCCTACTGTGCTTATTCAGATATTTCACACCTAACCAAAAACCATTATTTTAACACTGCATGTATATCTAGCTTACATAAACATGTCATTTCCTTGTAATGCACATGTACTGGCATGTATGAACAATTTGTATGCTGAATGGAACGATTCAATAACGAATCTGGTTGCTATGTAATTCACCATTAATCACTTTTCGTTTTCTTTGAGGGCTGCGAATTAGTCGCTTGTCATTATGGGTATGTTTATGTAGAATATCTTCAAGTCTACCTCGGTCATTTTCGAGAGAAAGGATTTAGCTGACCGACATTTGCTTTCGGCAAATATCCACAATGGACAAGCTTCATGTCAGGACAGACAGTTTTTTTTCTCAAGTTTCACTAGTGATTTTTATATTAAAGACGATGGTGGCATTCATTTATGTTTTAAATCCTGAACTTACTTACATAGTTCAAAGAAGCACCTCAGAATGCCTCGCTTTGTGATTGGTCAAAATATCCGTGACGTCGCATATGTAGAGTTCAGCGATGCTTGACTGCCGCCCATTATATGTTCCATTTGGGACGCTGCCAGTTCGTAATAATCGCGACAGTTTTACCTTGGATCACATCCGGTCGCCGTGGGAGCTTGGCAATGCTGCCTGGACTGGCGGTCGAGTACGTCTTTTGCGCATATTATCCTGAAATTGATTTTTCGTAGACTGAGGAGTTGCAGACCATGACGAGATGCCCGCAATGACGTCGAACTTATTGACGAAAAGGAGAATGAATATAAGCTTAGTGTTCCAAGGCCAGTGACACACTCTTTGTTGACATTGCTGGCATCATGGTATTTGGATTGATGAAGCTTGTAAATGCGATTGCAAATGTGTGGTACCTTGTCGTGTGTAGTCGAAGTGGGTTGGTGAAGTCAAAACCACGTTAGCGGGTGATCACGGCAATATTCATGAATGGTTCGTGTCTACCTAAATTTTGGAACTTCTCGACACTGTTGTAGCTTTTTGCTTCTTGAGGTGGGGCAAAGTAAGATCAGATGTGATTAACACTGGTGGTGGTGGTTGTGACTTTACGACGCACTCAGCAACTGAGACCATGTGGCGTTGCTTGCCTCTCAACCCGGCAGGAAGGACTGGCGCCGCGGGGAATCGAACACAGTACCTCTGGCTTGCCAGACGCTCAGCTTAACCACTGAAGCTGCTAACGCCCTGATTAACACTGGTTAACATAACAGGGGACGAGTGGTCTAGGGGTAAGATGCTCGTCTCGCAATCGAAAGATTGTGGGTTCGAGTCTCACCTGTCGCTGCTCTTCGCCCGCGACCAATCGGCGTGAGAGATTGGCGACGCTATATGACTCAACGGTAGACGTGTCGTAAAACCAATAACCAACCAACACTGGTTAACACTATCAATACTTTAAACCGCATGTACAATTATTGGCACGTGGTATTAAACCGTTATTCAGGTTACAAGAGTCCATCAAGGCAGTCTCTGATTATCATACATGCCAGTAAGTGCATTTCATTTCCAAACATGCAAAAGGGGACGAGTGGTCTAGGGGTAAGATGCTCGTCTCACAATCGAAAGGGTGTGGGTTCGAGTCTCACCTGTCGCTACTCTTCGCCCGCGACCAATCGGCGTGAGAGATTGGCGACGCTACATGACTCAACGGTCGACGTGTCGTAAAACCAATAACCAACCAACCAAACACGCAAAGGAGGCGACGAATATGTTCCAAGATTTGATCCGACCTTACGTGAATAACATAAACGTCTCCGAAAATTGCGAGCTCAACACAATTTTGGGAGCATGTTGTACAGTTGATTCATGAAGTATCAATAATGTTTGTCCGACCCCAAAGAGCTGTGAATGTTGAAACAATCTTCAGAGTTAGCCCCGATTTGACCTGACCTAGATAAGTGACTTGACGTAACCTAGGGTAAAAAGGTTTCACAGAAGATATCAAGCTGATAGGGAAGCGTACGTAACGTGTCAGCCGGCTGCCCTGAAGTGTCTCCAAAATCATTGTTCACCGTGGGTCTCCGACTGGTACTTTCTTGAAAAGGTAGCATAAAAGTGGAAAATTGCTGTGAGAAAAAGTGGAAGGCAGGGTTTCAGATCAATTTATGGGTGTAGCCAAAATATGATGTCCCTAAAATCAATGGTGTCATCACTGACTCGCCATGAATATGTCATGGGAAATAGCTAATTGCCTGCCGTTTTTGGTAAAAGAAGAAGCATACATGCATGCAGGAAAAGGTTGGATTAGGATATTACTCATGATGCGCGTGGGATATGGGTAGATCATTGCTCTCGAGCGTGTGTCATTGTTCACCCAAATTTGAATGTTTGAGGTGTTATCCGGCTTCGTTCTCCCGTGCTATCCAGAAGAATCTAGGTGGGTCATCCGCCATCCAATGATGGCGCTGTTTAAGATAATTTGTTGAAAGCGCTGCGTTCATTTCAAATGTTCGCGCAGTTGTGTGAAGGATTTTTTTTTGTGCGCGAATTTCCGTGTGTGTATAGCCAGAATGCGTTGGATGTTTCCCATACCCCAGTGTGCGTATTATGCGTTGTGAAATTGTATGATTTAAAAATCAGTGAATGCCCCTGGAATATCTCTCTAAGGACGAGGAGGTAAATCCCGACATGCAGTCCCATTTGTGATTTAATAGCTGATGGCCAATCTCCGACATGAGTTCGGGAATCAAACATTACTTAGTGTCAATAGCCATAAATGTCAATCCAATCGTCGAAAGTAGTTCCTGGGCGAAAAAAAATGGCTGTCAACGGATTTCATTTTGAAGGGAATTTCTCTAGCAGGAAAATCTTGAGGAAATTGAGGAATTTGTTACGATTTTATTTTCTTGGGATGATCTTAATCTCCTTCGGTACGATACGCAAGCATCACCAACGATTGTCCACAGGACGGCGATGGACATGGCCAGCAGCAGCAGCAAGCCATGCTAAGAGACAAGCAGAAGATAGCTGCCGAGAAAGAGTGAGTAGGCGAACACCCCTTTGCGGTGTCGCATCCATCGCGTACTGTCTTCACTGATACGGCAGTTATGGTGCAGTTAGTAGTTAGTAGTGCAGTTTTATTAAAGCTCTTGGCGATGGCTGCGGTTTTTCTGTGGTTTGACTAGCTGGGAAAAAGATGTTCTCGAAATTGCCGGTTCTAAATAGTACAGCAAAACAATAAAAGAGCAATACCCAGATATATTGTAGAAATAATTTTACATTTCATTACTGATCGTATGTAATATATGCTTTCGGCAGGCAGTGCTCATTTAACACGAACCCTGCGTAGTTTTTGCATAAGCTTCAAGTATTGTGCATGGGAATATCAGGTCGAACCACTGAAATATCATACCATCTATTGATTAAGATCATTTGAATATATCTATTATATGTATAACGCAAGATATATCATATATGTCATCTATTGAATAGATCATGCGATGTTTTGGTAGGTAGAATGTCAAATCCTGGATAGTTCTGCACGACAATTTGTCTCTTTTTTAACGTCATTTGGGTTCGTAACTTTCATCTAAAAGTTGTGATTTTATTTTGGATTAAAATTTGCTTGTATTGCTATTTTGTTCAGTTCTATTTTATATTTATTCTCAAAATGTGCAAAGAATGTTCAGCACATTTGCGTTTGCTTTGGTGGCACTCACGTTTCCTGAGTGTATCTGTTTCGAAAATCGTCAGCTTGAACGAATCATCGCATCTTCCTAGGCATTTGACCTTGACCGGATCGGCGTCCTTGACCTTTGCACGTGTCAGTGTGTCAGTATAAGTCATAAGTTTGCATATCGTCTTTATTGAAGTACAACACCGTATATTTTTACGAAAGTCCGAAAACTAGGCGAAGACCTGGTGCCTGATGGCACCCCGACACGTATTTTTTTAAATTTCATCTGAAAGGTGAACCGAAAGGAGGTTGATAAAAATGTGCCGAGTAACTCTGAAAGGTCATGGATGGAGCTCCATCATGCCGTTTGCTGCATCCACTATCCTGCTTAAAACAAAAGTTAGTGTGGAACAAATTATCCCCCCGCACACTGAGGGGTGGAAGATGCCGCATTCCGAGGGTTAATATGTAACCTGCCTTACCATCCCTACAGTCGCTTGCTACTTTAAATCTTATTTTAAGTTTTAGTTTCCATTCAGGTCGAACAAAACTTCCTCCTGTCAAGCCTACATTTGGCTGATTGAGACTGATACAACGGAATAGCTTTCATGACGTTTTTCAGCTGGTATATCGAATTGTATCCAGGATCGAAACTCATGTTCATTGCGGGATACGCGCTCCGAAAACAAATGCACTCGGATCTTCGCTTCGTGCACGCTTCCTCCCACCTGGCCGATCGCTGACCCGCGCGACCAGGGCGCCGTGGGGTGATTTTTTTGTGAAGTCATTCAGTTGGCCGGACTACACCACGCAAGAAGGGCTTGTGTATCTGATTGATTATTTGGGCTTGGGGGCGCCTCAACTGCTACTGGTTATGTAGCGCCCATATTATGTATTTGACCTCTCCGAAGTCAAATCCAGAATGGCCTGGTACTTCGAACGCTGTATCAGTACACCTGGAAGTCAAAAGTCAGAGTATTCAGTACCTCGTCAGTAGGGCTTTTCGGCATCTCTTATTCCCACATCGTAATCACATCACTAATTAGTGCTAGTTATAAACAAGACTGTCATGCACTATATGGATATTTATTTGTTCGTATTTGGCGGCCTGGACCCCGGCTCCAGAACAAAAACAATAAGTTAAAGCAAACGACTCTCGCATGGCGAATCAGCACGGTGGTACAAAGCAAATTTCATCTCTGATCCAACCATTAGTTGAACCATTTGATCATCTTCCCTCTGCGATCAGCAATGGACATCAGGTTCGTGGGCAGCGTGTTCGAGTTGGCAACAGGTTAAGGCACGCAGTTCTGACAGCTTTGGCGTGCTTCGGTGTGCTCCTTCGGTAATTGGGATCGCCCCACTCACAGTTCCAAGTGTACTTTGAGCCCACATCGAACGCCGTCTCATACTCATTGCCAGGCCGATGAGACTAGCGTATGTCACCAGTATATGGGCCATTATCAGTATTGGGCGCCCTTTGATTTTTCGGTAATTGAGGCCAGTCGCAATGTACGCGCCAAAATCGTCTTTTTTAATCCTGTGGTTGCTTGCGGTGAGTTGCAGCTTTCCCATGTGTTGACAGTACTATCTGTGGAGAGGACGAGCGGTTGAGCAAGGCGCGGTTTTGTTTCACAAAGAAGTTCTGTGCACTTTTCACAATCTAACCAGTACAATTGTAGTGTGGTAATGCGACTTCTGGTAGTTTTGGAAGTCGGGTTTCCCATGCACAAATATAATTGACGATTTTTTTTTTTGGGGGGGGGGGGGGGAATGGGGTGACGGCTCGATTTAGTTTGTTCCAAATGCGATGAGTAGCCTCGGATTAATTGTTCTAAGTCGATCTTTTGCTGAAGTTTTCTGACGTCTGTTTTGTGCGAATTGCTGCGGATTTGTGGTCAATGGTTGCTCGATGTGCATTTTAAGAACACTTAAATTTGCAAATGCATCCTTGTCAAAGAATGGATTTCAGCTGCATACGTGACTCGCTTTCCGTAAATAAATGTAGCATCGTCATTACTAAAAATGTCAAATAATGTTGGGCCCAGAATCGGCCTTGGATTGTACCACGAGTTACTGAATGCGTGCCTCCCTGAATTGTTTACGGACAGTTACTGGAATCAATACAAGCCAGTGGCAATCCTCTCCATCACAGTGGCACCCATGTTTCTCCGGGAGCCACAAGGTGTCACAAGGTGTCTGCGGTCAATGAAGCCGATACCAAATCATTGTTCACGTTAGTGAGATGATATCTAGAGTGGAGAGAGACATGCGTCGAGCGTGGCGTCTCCGTGGAGTGACCGGGTGGAAAATAATATGTGTAAGGATCACTGTAAGATAGATAATTAGACCGCTTTGTCAAGGATGGGACTTAGGCACTCAAAATACGAGACGTTAGACACGGAGTTATCGAATGCTGATCCAGCTGCATTCGCTGATTCAGCTGAAAAAGAACTTCATTTTCTGTGTTTGAAATCCAATGTGAGCAGAATTATTGATACATGTATGCCACGTCCTCGTGCAAAACCTAGGCATGATTTATAATTCAGTTTGGATTTTACTTGATTGATTTGACTTTGGGTGTCAGAACATCTTTGTGTTTGTACATTATGTTACCTCTTGTCCGTTACCGTGATCAATCTTTTTCCGTGGCAATGATAGAACTAGTGAAACTTGTATACTGATCAGGATAAAGAGCAACTTTACGAAGCAAATTAATTTTCCATGTGCTCGACTGTTACTCGGGTTCCGTGGAAACAGTTTGCTAGAATGTCCTCTAAATTACCTCCGAATAGCTGGCTGGTGACCTAGCGTACCTTGTTCCACATAACACAAGACGCAAAGTGAACTCAGCTTCATGCTTGATCCCAAAACGCTGCATATCGCGTCCGGTCGTACATATCATCACGCGGTGCCGGCAGCCACATCAAGGAGCACCTGGGCGCTCCGATCGACACGGCAGGCATGTCCGAGGAGGAGCTGCAGTTCCACTACTTCAAGATGCACGATGCCGACGGCAACAACAAGCTGGACGGCCTGGAGCTGGTAGCGTCCCTGCAGCACTGGCACGGTACGGCCGCGTGTACTGTCCGCTGGCAGATGCAGCGGTACCGTGGGTGATGGTGCGTCGTCGGCATGTGTGTGTGTGCGTGTGTGTGTTTGTGTTTGTGATGTTCAGTCTGAAGTGTTGGTCGCTGTGTCGGATCGGAGATTGGGTGAACAGTCGACTGGTCTCTGTAACGGTGAATGGTGGTGAATGGCCTGGCGTCGGGGATTGTCTGGATTGGTGTTGTTGATCAAATGTCGTTTCTCCGCTCGATTCCCAACTTATTTTTGTTTTACAATTACATGTCCTGTATTGTACAGGCATTACACTAGGTGTTTGGCGTATTTTTTGGTATGGTTTTACGTTCCGTTGGTAGGGATTATTCGGGATATGAAGTGTTACCATAAAAATACGACGCGAATTTTGGCAGAAACACTTGTGAAGTGTACGCTACACGAAATGAAGGCAGAAAACTATTAATTATTGGCCATCGTGTACTCGGCTATATAATGAATATAACGCGAGGTAAATTGTATAACGTGCGCCGTCAACAGGTTTCCTGGCAACGTAGCATAACATTGTGTAGAGCAGGAGTCGCTGCTTAGGCGAGTCCCAATCGCGCGTGCACTGCCTGTACGGCGGAGGCCAGCAACCGAGATTGGGCGACGTTTGGCGGCCCGACCGCATATTGGCGAAAATTAATTGGGAGTCGAGTGCACGTGTTTCAGCATTGTGGCGTGGCGTGTTCTCGGCACGTGCGGGTGGCGGGCGGCGGGCGGCGGGCGGCCAGCTGTGTCGGGCCGGGCAGACCACCTGTCGACGCTAACCGCGTCACGTCCACCGCCGCAGACCAGGGCGGCCACGAGCCCGGCTCGCCGGCGCCCGAGGCGAAGACGTTCACCGACCAGGAGCTGTTCGAGTTGATCGACCCCATCATTGACCAGGACGACCGCAACCGCGACGGCTTCATCGACTACTCAGAGTTCATGGTGGCGCAGCAGAACGCGCCGCCGCCGCCGCCTCCGCAGCAGCAGGGCCAGGCGCCGCCGCCGCCGCAGCAGCAGCAGCAGCAGCAGCAGGCGTGATCCGGCCCGCCGCCCCTCAACTGTGATACGTGGACCAATCGGGGCGTGCGGACGTCGTTGCCAAGCGCCGGACACGTCTGGTAGCTGAAGACGGGTCGACACGGACGACCTGAAGGGACGTGACGCCATCACGTCACCGAGGCGTGGCCGACGCGTCCGCTTCCGCCCGCCCTGTTTTCTATTCCGACCCAGTGCGGTAACCGTGCCACTTAGTCTCACACGAAATCCAAATTAGTTTTTGAGGACAGCATGCTCTTAAGCGCTTGAAGCCTCCCTCCAGCAGTGTATTTTTATATCAGTTCCGATTGTCGTGAAACATGTTCAGCAGCATTGAACGCTCCTAATTTATCCCCGCTGTATATGACATCCGTACTGCGCATGACAAAAAAAATATCCTGCAATAGTTGCGATGGTAAATTTCAGGCTATGCTCATAATGCAGTCGAATTTGTGTAGCATTGTTATGCATTTAATATGATGTGCATTCTCTTGCGATTTTTCGTGAGGCATCTTCGCATGTTATTTCTTGTTATTATTTGATGGGATGAATTATGTATGTACATCAATAATTATTTCACAAGGACAGTTTTGAAAATTGAGGGAACATTGGTATACCAGCCGAGTGATGCGCGTCTCTAGGAGTAATGCAACACTGGTTGAAGACGATTTGTGGCAAATATAGCAGAGGCCTGACTCGTGATGCTGTGGTTCTTATATCCAGTGTTGAACTTTGATTTTTCTCTGCGCATCGGATGGGCGCCGCATGACCGATGCAACCGCTGCGCACTAAAACTCTAGAAACTAAATCAATCTCCCCAGTGCTGAAGCGCTTCTAGGTTCTATTTGGTGTAACTACCTATTATGTCTGCCTCATGATGACTGAACAAAATATCTTGCTACCTATGATGCTACCTATGATGGACTGAAGAGATTTTCTGAGATGAATTTGTCCCGAAATTCGTGTACCTATGTGGATATATCTTTTTGATGATATTTACAAACGTTTTGTTTGTGAGACTGGGAATGCTCTGCCCTTTGCCTCGCTTTTTGTCGTTTACAAAGCGATATTAATGGTATCGGCACATGCTCATTTTGCTGGAGGTATATTGGCATGGTTGGAATTATGCTTGATTGCAATTTTGGTGAATTTGAGGTCTGGCTCATGGGTGTTTTGGAAGGAAGTGTGGTACGATTGCATGTACAACTTTCAAATGTTGCTGGACGCATGAATATTGATGAAGCGTTTTCCACATAAATGTGTTCGATGGCAATTTCTTTTTCTTCCGTTTCCGAACATACAATTGAGTCATTATTGAATGTATTATTGAGGAAACCTTCCCATGTGTTAATATAGCCTTTTCTAAACTGCACTCCTAAGCGTCCGGTGTTCCAGCTTTCCACGGAGACTTGTTTTGGTCTTTAATGGCTATTTTTTGTCAATATACGTCAATTTCAATAAGTTTGTATCGCGTTGTTTGCGGTGTAACAGCTCCTGATGCAGCACGGTTGGCTCATGCGCCCGGAGCCCCACACAGCTTCGAGAAAGCCAACGTTTCATCCACTACCTTGACGTCTAGGCGTGCCCCAAGTCGCCGCTACGCCATGGTGCGGACGGTAAGGCGACCGGCATGGTGCTCTCGCAGCCTGTTTTCGTTTTCGTGTACTTTGTTTGGTGGTGTGGTGTGTTTCATGTGTGTGGTCGGACATCAAAATGGACAGGGCAGTGTCACCTGTCACCTGACTGCCAGCTTTGAGCACACCCAGTGTGACACAATGTTCGGGTAGAAACCGTGTACGTGTCTGAGCTAGTGTCAACACTAGCTCCGAGCCGACAAAATTTAGGTCGTGGTACTTCTGTCAGAAATATCTAACAATGTGCTCGATTCCCACCCTGCGTTCCCAACTGAGCCATTGCTACCCCAGTGTTGTCGTCTACTCGCTGTCGTGCGTTCTCGCACTGCTACTATCCTCTGACGACCCACCAGTGTACTGCCATCTGCGTTCTCTACCACAAGTTCAGGACGATTGCTACTTTTTTTTGTATTCGCCTACTAACACCTACGAGTGGACATTTGATTTTCACGTAGAAAGCAGTCGAAATTGGAAGTGTAATCACCTGACAAAATGTGTACCCTTACCCTTTCTGGATTTTTCCGAGATCACACTTCATACACGAAAATGCAAATAATGCACAATGCTGAACTTCTACATGCCGACGCTTCGGAAATCGACAAACAGGAAGCCCAAAACAGGCCTGGATCGAATATTTACAGGCCAATGTGAGAAGGGGGCTAAGGCTGTCGCTGCAATTAATTACTCTGCAACATACCGTGACTTTTTTTTCGCCGTCTGCAGACGACGAAGACAGCTCTAAGGCAATACCGCATCCCGAGGTGCCCACGTTTTCGGAGTGGAAGCTGATCGAGATGGTGGACCTGACGCTGCTCGACTCGGACTCCGACAGGGACGGCTACATTACTTGGGTCGAGTTCCAGACGACCGCCAACAGACTATGAGGAGGCGTTCTAGTTCCAAATATAGAACAAAATACAATACTATTGGCGTATGTCATCTCTCGCGGACGAAGAAAGAGGATCGACAACGAATTTTCATTTCAGTGTTGGATGTGATGTTATTATCAGTAACAAGATGGAGATACCAACAAAGATGGAGATAGCTTCATCGAACAGCCTTGGCGGAGCTCTGCGGAAATAATGAGACGACAGTGTTAAAATAATGGTTTTTCGTTAGGTGCGAGACGTCGAAACGAGTATAGTAGAATGTCGAAACGTGTCACGAAAGTACGCCAAGCAAAATATTTCAGTTCTTCATACTCAATTTTGAGCCAATGGTGTACTCATAAGTGCATGTTTTTCGTTTAATTTGTGGGCAGGTAATATAGGGATGCCTATACCTACGATAACGATTGCGATACCATGCTATCAGCAGATGGCATTGCTTAGCAAACTTCATCATACATTTTCTCTGTACCTGGAATTGTGTTGCGAGACGCTTGTGTATCACAGTTCATAATGTTAAGCATAAGCATGACACGAATATTTTTTTAGAAATGAGTCGGAGACTTCATAAGCACACATCAACATGCATGATATCGATACTTCCTTGGAAAGGATGTCTAAATGCTCCGAAAGTGGTATATTCCACCCTATTTCACGAATAATTTATAACTGAGACAACAACGTCAAAGTTGCGTACCTGAAGACGTTCGTTGTGCATCTCTGTGCATCCCGTGTTGCGATCTGAAATGATGAGGGCGACGAGCTCAGGTGGACATCGGGGTTGCTTGTGACCACCGGAAGGAGACTCCGCTTATGCACACGTTGCATCCATGGCAATGATCGGGAGCCCAGGCCAGGACGCAATTTCTCAAAAGTTGTTCGGTGTTCATGCGGGCTCCCGGTATTGGAAGTCAAGTCAGCATGTATATGCCTATGGGCAAATGTTAAGCTGCACAACATATAGTGGCTGCCCATGCTTCCACGAATAGGTTCAAAACTCTACCCCGGGTTCAGGCGAACTTGCAGCCTTGACTGCAGCCATGGGTGTTGATTTCTGAAAATGATTGTGGAGTCGAGATACATGAAGGCAATGCGCAGACCCAAATAAATTAGGTGGGCACACTCAACATGGTCCCATGTTAAAAGTTCAAATTATTTGGGGCAAAGCCAACATTCAAGGAGCACTTGCCCCCTCAAAAGTATGTAAAAACAACACCCTGACTGCAGCTATTCCATTATTTTTTCGAGTTTCAGGGGTAGAGGCTCCATGGCAGGGTCGCGGCCAGGATTTTCTGAAGGAGGGCCAGGCAAAAAAATAAATAAAGACGTTTTGGGGCGCTTCGCGTGACGAAAATTTTCAGTTTTGCATAGTAAAACATTACAAAAAATGTTTGATCTTGTGCATGTTTGGTTGCTAAGGGATCCCAAGCTCCCCTCGGATGCGTGACTGTCCCATGGTGATATTTTGGAGCCGAATCTTGAAGTAGCGAACTTTTTCTTTTAACAATGGTTCATGCGCTCTGTAGGTTCTGTTCTGAAATTCCGAAAAACACCATGTGGATGACGCACGGTTGCCATTCAGAATTTTGCTTCTGTTCATGCCTTCCAAATTGGTGGCGCCAGGGTCGTAGGTCGACGCCATTGCAACCACACATGGGTCGGTTCGTGACACTCGCGGCTATTTGGGGCCTGGCTGTATCCTCGCGTTCCAAGCTAACGGACGACCGATTTGCAGGGATGCATCTTGTCTTCTTCCGAAGTCTAGTCGAAAGTTAAAAGAATGTTTGTCTAGATATTTACATGTATACACACACACACACACACATATACATATACATATATATATATATATATATATATATATATATATATATATATATATATATATATATATATATATTCATGACACCCGCGACCAATCGGCGTGGGAGATTGGCGACGCTATATGACCTAGCAGTTGAATGCGTCGTAAAAGAACCCAAGGTTCTTCTTCCATACCGACAAGCTACCGAGGAATTCTCAATTTGTCTCTTGCAGTGGACATATGACAGGCGGAAAAAATACCGTTCTTGCGGGTGTTTAAATTGTTCATTCTCTTACTATGTGGCGCATGATAGCATGAAAGATAGTGGCCGATATCCATGGCAGTATAGCTATGATGGGCTGCTGTGCCGGCAGTGGAAAACTGATTTTTAGCAACAAATAATTATATATATATATATATACATACATATCTATAGTATATATATATATATATATATATATATATATATATATATATATATATATATATATATCCTTTGATGGGGAGTGGGAATATTCCCACTTGTATTCGCCAAAATGCATGGCTTTAAACTACGTTTTGTGTACTCAAGTAAGGCTCTACGAGCTGAGGAACCCTCGATCCTACCCCACATTTCTCACAGTGGTGGGGCCAGTGGCGTCGCCACGAAATACTTCCAGGGTGGCCATGTTGGAAGGGGGCCTCCTGCTCCCCGAAAGGGGGCCTCCGTTGTGTTAAGGCCTCCTATTGTTTTTTTAGGCTCTTAGTATGGTTCCAGAATGGGAAACATGATTTCATATTGATGTCTTGTTTGCTCTTGGCATGGTGCATCATGTACGCAAAACGAAATAGCAATAATCCTCTTTTTCGCTGAGAACTGAGCCATACCAGGGTTTAAATAAGTAATATGTGGATAAATACCTAATTGCCCAAACACCTTAATGCTTTCTCGACCAGAAGAATCTTCCCGCTAGCCTCCAGATTGCAGCGAGCTGGCGGGGCTGGTGCTGAGCATATCTTAAAGATATCTCCCATTGATCAACCCACTTTTATGTTCACTAAGTCTAACTGAATTTAGTTAGATTCATCACTACTGTTCATCAGTCATTCCCATCAGCTTGATGTCATAAGCAAGCTTAAACGATCATTGATCAGTCCTAGGACGACAATTTCGCGAAGATGACAACGAAAAGGTGATTGAGTTGGTTTTCTGATCGCAATCTTAGGGATTCATGTATTTTTATAACATTTGGTGCTGACTGCAAGACACCTGGCACACAAGATAAAATAGTAAATCCTCACCGAATAAATTCACGACAAGAACAAGCATTGAACAACAATGCATAAATGATAATGCAACAATGCAACAATGTCAATGCATAAATAACGCAAAACCTTCAAATTCCACGCCGCCACGCCTATGGTTTTCGCTGTGCTGTACAGTTTTGTAAATGACGTCATTGAGAAGGTATTGAATCTGGGAAGCTCTAATCATGCAGGCTGTAATCACAGAAGACAAGTTTGTAGGAAGAAAATGCACTTAAAAACATAATTCCTCCCATTTGATATGGGGTATCGGTGTTGTTCTGTGCGAATGTGAAGGGGAATTTTCCCCCCTCAATGTCGGCATTGCCCCATGGGCGCATGCTTCTGAAAATGATTGGAGGACCAGTGGCGTACCTATAGTTGCGTCAAGGGGGAGGGGAAAACATATTTGGAGGGGGGTCGACATACCCCATTGAAAAAGTCACCGGATTTCGACCACTATTTTGTCAAAGGGGACCTTTTGAAATAAAATAATTAGTGACCAACTGAATTATCCTGTGGATGGGCCTGTGGAGTGGCTGAACGCACACTCCACACTGTCTCATTGTGGAGTGTGAACGTACACTCCACAGTGTCTCCATGGCATGTTGCCAGAAACTTGTGCGTGTCGAAGAGAGCTTGTATTTTCAGAGAAGATCCAAGTGAGAGAACAGTTTGCATGGCACGTTATACACAGTAACAGACGACGTGTCCGAGTGCGGTTCGGCAGCAGCGGCCCGTACGCACGCGCAATGATCTCAGCGAGGTCACGGGCGATACTGGCAAGCGGCCAGTTGTCTCTGCGCAGGCGCATAGCTTTGGCCCGCTACAGACCTAATCTACCACTATTGTTTCTGATTCGTCGGATTTCAACCCTAACTCCCCCACCATGTCCTAAAGTTTTGTTTTGGTATCACTTGATAAGCCACCTCACACTGCTGAAATTACACCTTCGCAATCACTTTAAAATGTAAAATTTCTCAATTTCAAACATTCCAGTTTATGGCGCCCAGTCGCCACGACAACGTTCGTGCACGTGTTTGTTTCTTTTTGTTTTTTGTTAATGGCTTTCCTAAGATTCGCCAGGGGAAGCAGGCCACTGCGAGCATTATCCCGCACGCCAAGGGATAAGCTCGCAGTGTGGCGAAGCAAGTTACGTTAAAGCGGTGGGTCCAGGAGATTACCGCTTAAAGCCATTTTTGTGTGTGTAATAAAGAGATATCAGGGGAAAACTCAGGATGCACGCATCAAGCTTACACATCCGAGGTAGGTGTAGAATCCCACCCGGGAAGCGCTCACGAAGTGCATGCACCTAGGGTGAAAAACCCCCGACAATATTGGGGAATACACGAATAAGTGACCACGATGGCGCAAATCCATTTTGAGACCTACTAAATTTCTTATATTAACCGAGTTTCAGTTATATAATCTAGAACTTTACTTACCAGGTCTGGGTGGTTGTTCCCGAGTAGATTGCCGAGATTTGCGTCGAGGTTGCGTGCCTGCAAGTAGTTTTCTACAAGCCGTCTTCCCGTGCGATGTTTTGGGCAGCTGATTAATATGTGCTCTACTGTCAGGCGAACATCACACTCATTGCAGAGCGGAGGCGAGGAACGATCAAGAAGATGGCCATGGGTCAGTCTCGTATGGCCAAGCCGCAGTCGAGCCAATGTCACCTCCAGTTCACGACTGTTTTGCGAGCTGGTGGATCACGGGGCCAGAGTCGGTTTGATGTTGTACAAATGGCTGGAGTGCGTTGTTCTCCATTCATTTTGTAGGTAGTTTGCGAGGCACATTTTTGTTTGATGTAAGACATCGGAGAGCGCAAGGGGAATATCCAGCGGCGTCGGTAAGAGAATGGATTCGTTCGCCAGGGTATCAGCTCGTACATTTCCCGGTATTCCAAAATGTCCAGGGATCCATAAGAAAATAACATTCTGCGAAGGAGGAAGAGAATGTCACATTTCGATCAGCTCCAACACATAAGGTGTTCGATGTTGTGATGTCTGTGTAATGCCTGTAAGGAAGCTCGGGAGTCCGTACAGATAACTGCACTGGCGGATCTAGCCCACCGGTTTGGGGGGGGCCAACTTTCGGTTTTCGGCGTCAGCCCCCCCCCCTCCCCCTCCCCCAGTGGCGTACTTAGGAATTGCATCAGAGGAGGGGCCGAAGGGATTTGGAGGGTGCCCATTCTCCCACTATTTTTGGTTAAAAGCATCGGATTTCTACCACTATTTGTCAAATGGACCCATTTTTTACAATAATAATTAATGACATGATTTCCTGTGTAGGGGCCCCAGCCTACCTCCACCTCTTCTAAGTTACGGGATTTGTGTTCTTGTTTACCAAAACGTTCATGTTCACGTTCAACGTCTTGTACCACGTCAACTTTCGTGCACGTATACACACTGGCAGATCCGATTTTGTCAACTCTTGCTGTAAGCAGAACTTGAGCAGCATAGAACCCTCGATGCGTGTCAGAATGTACTATGCTAACATACTGGCTTCCGAACAATTATACAAAATACCCTTAAAATTGGAGATTCTTTCATCCAGACGAGATTTTTTAACCTCGGCAAAGGTTACTGCATTTTCATTCAGTTTACTTCTGTTGGTTTCGGGGGGCCAAAAGACATTATGCCCCCCCCCCTTTTTAAGCGCTTCGGGGGAGCCATGGCCGGAATGGCTCCTCCCTGGATGCGCTAGTGAATGTAGCCTGTCTTCATCTTAGCAACCCCAACACCAGCATACGAAACATGCTGCTCAACTGGGCTCAACTGGTCATTCGCACAAAACATCCTGTTCAAATTCCGCTTTCGAAATCTGGCTCACTGGGTCCGCTTGCCCATTACTGGCTAAACAAACTTCATGAACCTATCTGACGAAGGAATAATGAAACTGCTGATTTCGTCATCTCTTGCTGTAAGCAGAACTTCAACAGCATAGAACCCTCGATGCGTCAGAATCTACTATGCTACGATATTGGGCTTCCAAACAATCATAACAAAATACCTTTAAAATTGGAGATTATTTCACCCGGAAAGCTATTTTCTAACCTCAGCAAAGGTTACTGCATTTTAATTTAGTTTACTTTTATTGGTTTGGCGGGGGGGCCAAAAGACACTATGCCCCCCCCCCCCCTTTGAAGCGCTTGGGGGGGCATGGCCGGAATGCCCCCCCCCCCTGGATCCGCCAGTGGATAACTGCCTGAGCAATGCCGACTTCTTTGATATGCGACAAAGCGATTTTCATTGCATATAGTTCAGAGGTGAAAACGGTGGTGAAATTAGGGAGTCTCGTGCCGAAGCGGAAGTTCCGACCCACAGCGGCTGCACCAGCCTTTTCGCCGTGACCAGAGCCGTCGGTGTAGAAAAACTCATAATCACTATGTACACCTTTGTACTCATTGAAAGACGCTCGCACCTCAAATTCCGTGGTCTGTGACTTGTTGAAGTGGAAGAGATATTCGATGGGTAATGTGTTGTAAAGCGAGAACGGAAACAGACGAGGTTTTGTTGCAATGGACAGCGGTGGCATTCCCAGCGTTGCAGCAGCCACTTCAGCGAGCCTTGCCACGGTGTTGATTGGTCTTAGGTGCCGTCTGCGGCGTGGAGCCCGACACGGTCTGAACGCTGAAGATGCTGGATGGTTTCGTGTGCTCTGGACCTGATACCTGTATCGGATTATGGAAAACATTCGACGGTCCGATAAGGACGGAAGATTCAGATCCACCCGCAGCGCGGATACCGAAGAGGTTCTGAACGCTCCTGATATAACACGAAGGCACGATGATTGGATCGCTTCAAGGCGTTTCCCTAGAGAAGGTGCTGTCATCGAAAGAATGAAAGAGTTGTATTCCAGTACCGATCTAATCAGCCCGATATAAAGCGTTGTAAGTGTTTTTCGATCGGCACCCCAGGATCGACCTGTAAGGCATTTTAAAACATTCAATCGTGACAGACAACGATTTCTGATGTTTTCTACATGCCTGCGGAAGGTGAGACGACTGTCCAGAGTAATTCCAAGAAATTTGTGTGAGGATACCAGCGGTATATCGTCGCCCGCAATTCTTAGCGCGACATTCAAAGGTGACGGACCTCGTTTAAAGGCTACCGTAGCGGACTTCGGAGCTGATATGAAGAAGCCCCACTGCTTGCACCACTGAGTAGTGTGGTCCAGAACGACCTGCAATATAGCGCACGCCTGCGCGCAGGTTGGCTGAGTACACCAGAGTGCCAAATCATCGGCAAACATGGAATGCCGGATGGATGGGAGGGTAAGCGGTAGGTCGCGGAAGATGCTATTTATCGCGAGAAGAAACAGCGTTGGAGAAACGACACTACCCTGTGGAAGTCCATGATCAAGGTAGTTCACATCCGACAAGGAGGAATGGCAATTTACTTGGAAGGAACGTCGTTGGAGAAAGTTTTCCAGAAAGTGTGTCATATGTCCTCGTACTCCAGCATCGTGGAGCCTGGCGAGAACAGTTCCTCTGTGAACTTTGCTGAAAGCCGCAGTTAAATCAAGGAACACCGCCACTGTTGCTTGCCGTGTGAGGAATCCATTTCGCACAGAAGTAACAAGGCGTATTATATTTGAGGATGTGTCTCTCTCGCGACGAAAACCGCTCTGGAATGGGCAGATGATATTGTTGGTTTCTAAGAAATAACGCAATCGTGCGTTTACCATTCTCTCCACCACTTTACAGAGACAGTTCGTGAGTGAGATTGGGCGATAGGAAGAAGCCGACAGCTTATCTTTTCCAGGTTTTAAAATAAGGATGATAATTGTTTCGAGCCACTCTTCCGGGAACAGATGGTTTTCCCAGAGGTGATTTATTGCATGTAACAAGCTACATGAATTCCTCTCATATAGCTCGGTATAGAAAGCATGTGGGATACCATCAGCACCGCAGGACTTGTTGGTTGATTTGGCTAGGGAAATCTTAAGTTCCTCCAATGTAAACGCAGCATTATATGGTTCCAAGTTGTGATAATTAAAGTCTAGGCTCTCCGTGATAGTTTCGATGTCGTGGTGAATGTTTGGCGAATAAATGTCAGAAGCAGAAATCGAGGAGAAATAGGTGGCAAACGCGTTTGTTACGTCTCGTCGTTGTGTAAGAATGCCATTCGTGCTACGAAGCTGCGGAAACGTATTAGAATATGTGCGTCGAGAGGCGAAGGAACGGACCGAATTCCAAACACTTGTCATCGAGGTGAAACGGTTACACGAAGAGGCGAACTATCGCCATGCCTCCTGTTTTTCATATCGCAGTGTTGCGGAGCATTCTTTCCGTGCTTCGGTATATAGTTGACTGTGATGTTCACAAATGCAGCGCTGAAAAGCCCGCAAAGCCCGCTTCCGCTTGGCCTTTGCCTGCTCACATCGTAGATTCCACCAAATTGCGTTTTTACTCCGTAAATTGAAATTGCGAGCAGGACGTGTGCGAGGAACAGTCGATGCTGCTGATTGAGCGATTGCCGAGGTAAACATGGTAATAGTGAGTTGTGGATCATCGTTTATATTTCTTGTTAGAACATTGTTGAAGGCGCTCCAGTCAACATCCGAGAGCTTCCATTTGTCTATGAATGGGGCTGGAGGTAGTGGAGGTCCGCTGGTGAGGCAGATGTGTATAAGGAAGTGATCAGAGAACAGAGGGTCAGTAGATGCCGACCAGTTGAATAGGGGCGCGAGGTTTGCAGAGGCGAGAGATAGGTCTATGGCAGAAGTAGTACGATAACTGGAGCTTAGGAACATGTGGGATCCACCGTTAAAAAAACTGAGGGAGTGTTTTTCTAATAACTTCTCAATCATTCTACCACGTGGTGATACCCGTTCGCTTCCCCACATTGGGTGGTGGGCGTTTAAATCGCCTAAAATCAGACATTGAGACGGTATTTCTTGAAACAAGCTATGCAAGTGTGGGTATGTGACATGTGGCGAGTGAGTGGGTGAGTAAACGGAGACAATTACGAAAATTAAGTTGTTAATTTCAACATGGACCGCTACTGCGTTTATAGGAGAGCAAAGCTGCAATTCCCGTTGAGGGATACTATTTGACACATAAAGAGCTACGCCACCCTGTCTAAAATTGGAATTTACGTTGTTTTGATACATCGTGTAGCCGGGTATTGAACATTTGTATTTATCAAGGTCCCGAAGATGTGTTTCTTGTAGGGCAGCCACCGCTGGCGCCTCCTTCAGTATTAATTGTTTTAATTTCCCACAGTGTGACAGGAAAACAGACACATTTAATTGTAGAAAGAGCATCACTGATCACTCAAGCCTTTGTGGGGGTGGGAGGGCATCTCCTCCACAAAGGCGCGGCGTCTTTTCGCGTCGGGAGCCGGGGCTGTTTGGCTGGATGGGTCGCAGCGAGGAGCCAGACGTTGGCTGCGACGTTGAGGAGGGGAAGTATGTGGACAGTCCATCTCCGGGTATAATTCTGATTGATGATTTCTCATGTCAGTGTCGAAACCCCCGAAGCTTTCGCTAGTCAGCGATTCATCCAAGCCAGTGGGATCCCATCCCGGTGTGACCGGCGGGGGGTGCGACTGGGTGGTATGGGTCTCCGTCTGGGGCGCACTGCTGCGCTCAATATCTGTCCCAGTGTCGGGGCCCTGGCTGGTCGCACGCTCCCTCTCCTGCGCCGCATCCCGGCCGTCGGCGTTGGTGGACCTTGCTTGTGTGGTGGTGCCGCTGCCAGCCACAGAAGCCGAATTATTGAGCAGCGGCTCCCTGTCCCTCTGCGGCCTCACCTTGGATCGCGAGCTCCGCTTGAAAGCTCCATCCCGGGTCCCTGCCTCAGCGGGCCCGACGAACGGGAGCTCGCGAGACAGCTGCAGCGCTGGAAGGGACAGCCAGGCTTCGTCCACCCATGGGGCCACCACCCGTGGAGCCCGCTGCTTGGCCGAGTTAATCTGTTCCAGCCAAACTGGGCAAGAATGGTCCGCCACCGAGTGTGTACACTGGCGGATCTAGCCCACCGGTTTGGGGGGGGGCAACTTTCGGTTTTCGGCGTCAGCCCCTCCCCTCCCCCTCCCCCAGTGGCGTACGTAGGAATTGCGTTAGGGGAGGGGTCGAACGGATTTTGAGGGTGCCTATTCTCCCACTATTTTTGGTTAAAAGCACCGGATTTCGACCAGTATTTGGCAAAGGGGCCCATTAAAAAAAAAATTAAATACAAATTCACAACATAATTGCCTGTGTAGGGGCCCAAGCCTACCTCCACCGTTTCTATGTTACCGGATTTGTGTTCTTGTTTACCAAAACGTTCACGTTCACGTTCAACGTCTTGTACCACGTCAACGTTCGTGCACGTATACACACTGGCGGATCCGATTTTGTCAACTCTTGCTGTAAGCAGAACTTGAGCAGCATGGAACCTTCGATGTGTGTCAGAATCTGGATCCGCCAGTGTACCTCCTCTTGCTATTCTTCTTGAATAAATCAGTCAATGTAGCCTGTCTCTTCATCTTAGCAACCCCAACACCAACATACGAAACATGCTGCTCAACTGGGCTCAACTGGTCACTCGCACAAAACATCCTGTTCAAATTCCGCTTTCGAAATCTGGCTCACTGGGTCCGCTTGCCCGTTACTGGCTAAACAAACTTCATGAACCTATCTGACGAAGGAATAAGGAAACTGCTGATTTCGTCATCTCTTGCTGTAAGCAGAACTTCAACAGCATAGAACCCTCGATGTGTCAGAATCTACTATCCTACCATATTGTGCTTCCAAACAATTATAACAAAATACCTTTAAAATTGGGGATTATTTCACCCGCAACGCTATTTTTTTATCTCAGCAAAGGTTACTGCATTTTAATTCAGTTTACTTTTGTTGGTTTGGGGGGGGGGGGGCGAAAGACACTATGCCCCTCCCCCTTTGAAGCGCTTGGGGGGGCCATGGCCGGAATGGCCCCCCCCCTGGATCCGCCGATGAGTGTGTACCCTGGCAGGCCGCGCATCGCAGCGGTGCCGTGCACCCCTCTGTGGCGTGCAAATCGGCACAGCGCTCGCATCTGTGCCTTGACCCTGTACTGCCTAACTGTATGACCGTATCGCTGGTAGCGACGGCAGCGGCAAGGTAAAGCCACATATGGATGCACCTCGTAGCGCATATATCCGGCGTAGAAGTACGCGGGCAGGTCGGATCTGGCGAAACGCACTCGGAGAAGAGGATTGGGACGGCCACGCTTACTGGGAAAGCGGAACACCTCAGCCACGTTTTGGTCGGCGCTTTGGTTGTCGTCCCTGATTTCACCGTCGGACGAGCCGCCTAACTCTGGGGCATACACCACACCGTCGGCATGGTTTAGTTTGTCGGTTGGTTGGTTATTGGTTTTACGACACGTCGACCGTTGAGTCATATGGCGTCGCCAATCTCTCACGCCGATTGGTCGCGGGCGACGAGTAGCGACAAGTGAGACTCGAACCCACAATCTTTCGATTGTGAGACGAGCATCTTACCCCTAGACCACTCGCCCCCTTCAGCCATGGAGATGATGACGTCATGCCCAAAGAAGCTGGGCCAAGTGAGGATGGCGCTCGACTGTCTGGAGTCGCGCGCATGTATCAGCAGCGAGCCGCTCCGGATAGCTTTGGCAGACAGCACATGGGTACCCAGGTACTCCTCAATCTGGTCTCGAATTTTGTAGGGGCTTATAGCACGAAAGGACATAGAAAGATCTACAAATTTTACCAAGATGAAAGCTGGACCGTCCGGTATCCAGGCCATCTTGCTAGCCAATGTATGCACCTGGCTGTCTAGTAGCGTTCACACAAAACAAGAGCGAGGGCCAGAAGGGGAGGTCAGGAATAAGTTCGAGAACGAGAGCGAAAGGGGAGTTTCAGGCCCACGTCGCCCCCAAGGAGTAATAAGCAAAGGGGACGTAACTCGCTAAAACTACCAGTTGACCTCCCACTACCGGTGGCCTGCTGCAGAGTGATGCAATCGGTTGCCTAGCAGCGAGGAAGGAAAACACCATGCTAGGTACATAGAAAATGTAGTTGATGTTAACCAGCACATTTTTTTATGAAAAAAAACAGATTTGGGTTAGATAGTGGACTGACTCTCCACCTTTTGCTACAAAATTCAAAATGGTGTGCACAAAAACCAATTGTCATTGTCAAACTTGCATACAATCCAGTCCCGTGAACAACAATCAGTTATCATTGAGAGTGTGGATATACAAACTATAATTAACCTCAACAGCCCACTCATCACACTATCAGCTTGATATTTACCTGGTACCTAGGCACCTAGGTACATGCTACAGAAAGACTTAGAAGAGCTTGTGAAGTGGTCCAAAAAATGGCAGATGAAATTAAATTTTGATAAGTGCAAAATCATGCATGTATGCAAGGGCGTCGATTTGTATCCTTTTGTGGGGGCTATGGCCCCAGCAATGTTGATCTTGCCCCCCCCACCCAATGTTAATTTGGGCCCCCCAATAACCTATGCTATTTTATGCTGATAAGAAAGCTAAAGGGAAAAATGAAAAACCCCATGCTAAGTAGAAACATTGATGTTAACCAGCACATTTTGTACTGAATAGAAACAGATTTGGATTAGATAGTGGACTGGCTCTCCACCTTTTGCTGAAAAATGTAAAATTGTGTGCAAAAACAAACAAAATAGCTGGAATTCCCTCCACTGTGGAAGTACAGCTTACATCTTTCTGGGTTGGTTGGTTGGTTATTTGGGCTTACGGCCGCATTGACTGCGTTGGTCATACAGCGCCCATACAACTTCTCTTGTTCCCACCTTAAAGCACAATAATACCCAAAAGTTTCCGAAAAAAATTTACAACCATGTTCACAAAAAAATTGAATTTTGTATTCAAAATCAGCTTAGGTTAGGTTAGGCTCGGTTAGGTTTCTTTTTTAAGGTTGAGAATTTTCAGAAAATAAATTAAGTGACATTTTAATTTAGTTGAATTTTTTGTTCTCAAAAGATAGGTTAGGGTAGGCTAGGTTAGGTTTTGTTGCATTAAAAAAAAAACATTTATGTTTATGCTATGTTACCGAACTCAAAGCCTTTTTGGCATTATTTTGCTCACAACCTGAAAAGTAAGCACAGAAAATAAGTGGGTCCAATCATCTTAGTCACCTTCATAAACATGGTATTCTGCATATTTTTTTTTGTTTTAAAGGAAAAAAAGAACACCTTAGACCGCAAGGTTACCAAATGATTTGCAATTTTTGGGGGAAACATTTTTGGAATTTTTTTAAAAAAGTTTTCCAACTTGAAAAACCTAAACTAACCTAACTTAACCAAACCTAACCCATTTGCTTGCTATATGGAGGCAAATGTGTGTACAAACTTGTCTTGTTACCACCTTAAAGCACAATAATACCGATTTGGCTAGGTTAGGCTAGTTTAGTTGTTTACCTTGGAAAAATTGTTCAATCATTTTCAAAAATAAAATAAAATCGGAAATTTTCCTTCAAAAGCAGCTGACATTAGGTTCGGGTAAGTTGGGTTCGGTTGTTCAACTTATAAAATTTTCAGAATATATATTGCTAATTTTTGTTTCTATTTTTTCTCCAAAGCAGGGGTGTCGATTTGTATCGATAGACACTAGCGCGTATTAAATGTCACAAAGCGTGATGGGCGTTCCTCAGAACATCCAACATCGTAACATCCAAATAAAAAATTACAGTTACAGAAATTCCAGCGCCCAAAGTCTAAATTTGAGGTTACAGTGACAAATGTGACGGAGGTAAGACATTTGTGGTGCAATTGCGCGCAGTGTTTAGTCTGGAGGCCAATCTCATGTGACGTCGTACTGATTCGTTTTTTGTACTTCGCACACTCTGATGTATCTGCGGATTGGGGTGATTTTAAATAGTGAATAAATAGCTTGCTGATATTTAATTCCCAAAGGAACAGTAGTTGAAGAAGTTGGCAGGTAAGCTTGAAAAAGTCCAGTCCATGCTTTTTTCTGATTTGTGCTCAGGGTTTCCATGTTAATATCACATAACTACCACGTTTGTCTTCAAGAAGAGCTGTTTTTAGTTGACTTTTATTAATATTTTCATTCCACTGCTCTTAGTGCCCTTTCTGCCCAGGATTGGGGCACCTAGTGTTGCATTTCCGTCCAGGGGTTGGCACACCTTTTGCTAAATTTACAGCTTAAGGTAATTTCTGATTAATGTTTTTTCCATGCAATGTTTAGGAATGTAATGAACATTATGTTACTGCTCATTTGGGTAAATTTGTGTTTTAAGCTGTTTTATGAATTCGTGGAATGTATCATTTCAATGCAATGTTTATGAATGTGACTCAGATGATGGGACCACTCATTTTCTATACAAATGCCTACATTTCAGGCTGTGAGCAAAATAACACCAACAAAAAGCTTAGAATTGGGTGGCATACGGTAAAGTATTTTTGTTAACTAAAAAAATGCAACATAACCTAACCTAACCTAGCTTAACCTCCCCTTGGAGAAAAACAAAACCAAAACATCAAGTTGTAAAAATTTCAAGCAATGCATTTTTTTTTTACAATTAAAAAATGTAACCCAACTTAACTTAATCTAACATAAGCTGCTTTTAAAGAAAGAAGATCTATTTCTTTCAAATTTTGGAACAATTTTTGCAAAAAATGTCCAACTTAAACACTTAAACTAATCTAACATCACCAAACATAGCCCATTTGTTTGCTTTATGGAGGCAAATGTGTAATAACTTGCCTAGTTACCACCTTAAAGCACAATAATTCTGGTTAGATTAGATAGGTTAGGTTTTTTCATTTGCAAAATTTCAAGAATTTTGCAACTGCTACTGCTAAATCAAATTGCTATATATTTTTCCAATCTTGTTTTTGTAGTTGTTTTCTACAAGGTCAGGTTAGGCTAGGTTACGTTAAGTTATGTTGAATTTGTAATGTATTTCTTTTAATTGCTATGTTACTAACTCCAAGCCCATTTTTAATGTTATTTTGCTCACAACCTGCTCACAACCACAAGCATTTGCACAGAAACTGAGTAGTGCCATCAGCTTAGTGACATTCATTAACATTGCATTGGAAATTTAAATAAAAAATATTAATAAAACACATAAAAGCACAAATTTAATGTCCTTTCTTCTGCAAATGCATGCCTTTCAATTGGGAGTAAAAAATAACACCCCAAAAAATGGTGTGGAGTAAGGAAATATAGCATGCAAATAATGTTCAAGATGTATGATAACCTTCCCTAACAAAGTTAAACTTCCCATACAAGAAATTAATTGTTTTTAATTTAAATTTTCGATGCATTTTCTCAAATATTTTCAACTTAAAAAACCTAACCTAAGCTAGCCTGAACCGTTTATTATTTTTTGTAGAAAAATAATTAACAAAAAATATTTCCCAACAAATGATTCTTTTTATAACTTACAACAAAAGCCTAACCTAACCTGACAACCCTAACCCCTTTGTATGCTTCATGGAGGTAAAATGTGTGTAAAACTTGTCTTGTGGTTACCTTAAATTGTGATAATACCTCGCTTTCGGGGTAATTTTTCAGCTCATGGTACTCTCTGACTTCTTTGAATTTATTTTTTTAATGCGGTGTTTGTTAATGTGCTGAACATGATGTAACCGCTAATTTCCTCTACAGATGCACGCTTTTCAATTGTGAGGAAAAATAACATGGAAAAGGGGGCTTGGATTTGAGTAATATAGGATGAAAAATAATGTTCAGATAAAAAAACATGTAACATAACCTAACCTAACCTAGCCGAGACTTCCATGCAAGAAATGATTATTTTTATGCCCAATTTCCCCCCAAAAGTTTTAAACATTTTCACTTAAAAGTCTAACATAACCTAATCTAGTTGAACCGTTTTTGAAGATTTTTTTTTAACTAACTTACAACAAAAGCCTAGCCTAACGCAACTAGGCAAAACCTAGCTCCTTTGAATGATTCGTGGAGGTAAAATGGGTGTAAAACCTGTCTTGTGGTTACCTTAGACTGCAATAATATCTCTTTTTGTGCTACCTGGTGCACGTGATGAAACGCCATCTGCATGCTGCATGAGAGCATTGCACTTATTGCTTCACAAAGAACAATAACATGTTGAAAGTACTATATTTTCAGGAATGGAATCCTGTGCTGATAACATTTTCTGAGTTATAAATTTGCAGATCAGATCTACATCATTTGTGTTAATAAATATGAGAAATTCATAGAAATGCATACACCGGTTTGTGGACAAGAAGTTATTCTGATGATTTCTGATGTAATGGAAAATGACAAATTTTCATGATGGAAGCAGGCAAAGTTAAAGTGCTTATATCTCAATAAGTGGTCAGTTCACTAACAAGACAGCAAATTCACTCAAATAGCACTCAAAATGCCAGGCGGCCCACTCTTTTTGCAAGTTTAAAATCGATGACAGTGCTTTCTTGAATCATGTTTAAAGCACATGAAGGAAATGTATTGCTGACACTTGTTAGCAACTGATGTGTGTAACGTTAATTAACATTTATAATGTCCTGATGTTTGTACACAAAATATAGCTCACTATTCTAAATAGCATGGGAAGTATCATGCCATATATCATGGCTAATTTATGGTCAAACTGTTCTGCAGCAGATTCCCTGCATTGTTACTTAGTTATTTGGGCTTTAGGGCACAGACCATGTTGATCACATAGCTCCCTGCATTGTTGTTAACTGATATATCAGTATGTTTGCAAATTCACTTATGAGTGAATCCATACCATTCTCACTGGGGTATAAAAGCTACATTATAATATTGCTTCTACAATGCATATAACAGAAACCCATCTCGATTGTCCTACTTACTCAGCACACCATAGAAGTCAATGAAGCCAATGAAAAACATAGAAGTCAATGAAAATGTTACTTCATCCCCTGTATTGTTAATGGAAACAAGTCTCTTGAACCATATGTTATGTCCTTCACAGTGTTGCTCCATCCACCTCCAACTCCAACCCTGACCAAACTTCAGGAACTCATCCATCTCCAAAGCAGTCTGTTGAAGAAGGTATGTATTGCAGCATAACTACTGTGACCGGAATTCCATGGTATCCATGTTGCCTTACAATCCATCCTTGCTGATCCATGTAGCAGATGTTTGACTTTCCTCAAACTGTCTTGATAACTGGGGAGTTGAAATCACATGTGAGTGATGAAACAGATGAACAATTCCTGGATTCTTATGTTGCATCATTGCATGGCACAGTGACATACCGAATGGGGAGGGGGAATTGTGGGCAGTTGCCTCACCCCCCCCCTTCCTGATAGGTTGTAGGCCCCACAAGAATCCGCAGAGCTTAGGAAAAAAATGCGCTATGCTCCCTAAAAATTTCACTCGGTCCACCAAAAATCGCACCGGGGCTCAGAAAAATCACTGGGGGCCCCCAAACGTAGCGCAGGGGCCCCGATAATGAAGCTGGGGCCTCAAAAGTTTGCACCTGGGCCCCTGAAAATCACGTTGGGGCCGCAAACAAGTCTTGCCGGGATTCAAGAAAATCACGACGGGGGCCACAAACGGTCGGGCCGGGGCCTCCTGAAAATCACGCCGAGACTGGGGTACTAAGAATTATCACCCGAGCCCCTGAAAATCACGCCAGAGGCCTGACAGGTCCCACCGGGGCTCTAAAAGTCTCGTTGAGATCACCCAACAAATGAAGCCGGGTAAATGAAAAACAGTCCGGACACGGAAAATCAATCTGGGATCTCAACAATAGCTCCAAAAGCCCACAAAACTTGTTGGGCCCCCACAAACGTGTCGTAGCCACCGCAAGGGATCCCAACAAGTGACGACGGGGCCCAAAAAAATCGCACTTAGACAAAACAAAATCCACGTCGCTTCTCTTGAAAATCTCACTGGGGCCAACACGTCGTGCCGGAGCCCCACATGTTGCAGCTGGCTTCCCAAGTACCAATATATACCCGGAATGTCACCTTGCGGACGGAAAAATTGCGTCAAGGATCCACAAAATAAGAAGTCGTCGGACGCCGGAAAAGAAACCTGTTTTGGCACCTGAAAAAACGCACCGAGAGCCAGAAGAATCGTACCGGGTTCCAAAAATAGCCTGCAGGGGGCTTATAAAATAGACTTCACCACAAAAACCACAAGGAGACTCCATCGAATCGACTAGAGCACCGGATAATTAAGAATGGGTCCCGAAAGAAGATTATCCGAAGGGCCTTTCTACTCTCGAGCGTGCAATCTGCGGAAAAAAAACACGTTGAGCAGCCGCAGTGGCGTATTCAAGGGAAAAATTCCCCTCCCTAACGTTAGGCACCAAGGAAATACCTTCACCCATCGTCATCACCGTTCAGGTCTGCTGTGCTCTGATGCTTCATCAATGCCGGTGTGTTTTAGCCTGCATCTGATCGCTGAAGTATTTTTATTTAAGCCGGTGTGTGTTTGTTGGTGTGTGGAGTGAGGAGGAGGGTAACAGTGACGGTGGCGGTGACGGTGACGATAGATCCGAGCCCACTATATGGCACTGCAGTCGCATGCTATTACTCAGAGTTGTTATGTTGGTGAGTTCGAGTCTCACCTGTCGCTACTCTTCGCCCGCGACCAATCGGCGTGAGAGATTGGCGACGCTATATGACACAACGGTCGACGTGTCGTAGAACCAATAACCAACCAAGAGTTGTTATGTTGACATGTACTGAACACTGCTCTTTTAATTATGTGACTTAACCAGTTATTGGACGATTTTCCCCGTTGGTGAGGATGCTTAATAAACATAAACATACACATCGTCGAATAAAAAATCAGAATTTCTGAGATCTGAAAATATAGTGGGCTAAATCCGATGAGTTTTTTTTTTTTTTTTGGGGGGGTCTAGTGCGTTGGCACTTCGGCCCCCCCAATGTTTTTAAAAATTCGACACCCCTGGCCTGTGGTGAACCATCGTGCAACATTTCAAATCGGCACATGCCAAGGTCAAACTTCTAGGTCAAAGGTTAGCTTGATTTATTAGATGGAGATATTGAAACGATATCGACCGAACGCGAGGTTCGGTTGCTATCGCTTGAATTTCCATCAAATGGGCGTTATTCGACGTGGTATGCAGTATCAGAAAGCTGAGCAATCGAATTATTTTTTTCAAGGTCAAAGGCCAAGCTGATCCTTCGGTCGCCTAAATTTGTTTTTGTTTTCTCCAAACGTATCCAAATCTGGTATCAAGCAATAACCAGTGGTGAACACTCGAGTAACATTTCAAACCGGGACGTGTCAAGGTCAAAGGTTTGATTGAGTTCCTCGATGTCCACACGTTTCGTCGCTATGGCTTCAAGTTGCAGCATCATTCGTGTTGTCTTGCTGTGCAGTATCAGAAGGTTGATATTTCGATATAATCTCGACTGGTCAAAATTCAAGCTGATTTCTTTGGTTGCCTCACATTCTTTTCGTGGTTTTCGCCCAAGCCTACCGAGATCCACTATCAAGCGACAGCCCATGGTGAACCGTCGAGTAACATTTTTAAACCGGAATATGTCAAGGTCAAACCTCGAGGTCAAAGGCTAGATTTAATTTTTCGGAGTCATCGCGATTCGTCGCTATGGGTTCGATTTGCACCAAGTGTGTGTCATTCTCCGTGGCTTGTGCCGCATTATAATGTTACCAAATATAACTAATTTCTAAGTTTCATTCAAACCGATTTCATTGGTCGCCTTGCTTTTTTCTTTACCCGAACCTACTTACATCTGGTATCAAATAAAAATGTTACCTCGAGTAACATTTCAAACGGGGAATGTCAATGTCAAGCCACAAGACGAAGGTTAGCTTAAATTGTTCGAAGTCCTCGCACCTCGTCGCTATCTTCAATTTTCATCAAGTGGAGTCATTTGACGTGCTGTGTGGTACTCTAGCAAACTGCTCAGAAATCACATTAATTTTCGAAGTCATTGGTCGAACTCATTTCTTCGGTCGCCCCGCGTTTCTTCGTTTTCTCCAAAAGTTACCCATGCTTGGTATCAAGAGATAGCCCGTGGGCAACCCTCGAGTAACATTTCAACCCGGGATATGCCAGATCAAGCCTCAAGGTCAAAGGTTAGTTTAATTTTCAGAGTCCTCGCGTTTTGTGGCTATGGCTTCAATTTGCATTATGTGGGTGACATTGGACGTGACCATACGGTATCAGAATGTTGAGATATCGAAATAATTTCAAAGGTGTCGTAGGTCCGGCGTGTGTACAATGATTGAGTGTAATAGGAATAGGAGGGTCAAACCTATTTTTATTTGCAGCCGTCATGATAGCAAGCACTCGTATCCTATATGACTTGGGGCTTCCCAAAGAAATCAATCATAACCTGCTCGGAGGGTGCTCTCATGGCTGGTTTTTAATCTACGCTGCCACATTGCTGTTCCGGACATATAAAATATATAACTTTTCAAATTGTCTGCTGTCCTCTTAATAGTTCAACGGAAGTTGTCAAATTTGCAAGAGAAGCCACACGTGAATGCGCACAATTTTATAACTAGCCAGAGTTCATAACCGCGAGAGAGCAATATTGTAATCAGGGGCAGATCCCGGAATTATCATGGGGGCACTTGTGTAGACGGGCGCCATTTCCTTGGAGCGGCGCCACTGCGAAAGCACCTGGAGGGGCATCCCTGGCTGTACAATTCGAGGGGGCGGGTTGCACTAGGCCTTTCCTGAAGGGGTGCCTTTCCTTCCAAGGGGGTGCCTTTTTTATTTCATAGGGGCGCCTCCGGCTGAAAAATTCGAGCGGGTACACTGGAACATTTTCAGAGGGACGCCACCTTCCACGTGGGGGGTACATGCCCTCAGTACCACACCCTTTATCCACCCTGGTTGTCATTGCATCGAAATGTGTGCCCGTAAAACAGGAAAGCATGGGAAAAGAAAATTGTATGTCCATATTTGCTACCATAAAACTATTGTCCAATATTTTATGTTTTTACTGCTACAAGAGGGCAACGTTTAACACACTTACAGCATTGCTCTATGGTGATCGTGAAATCGGGTCCGGCACATACGACATAAAGCTAGATGTTCATAGGCAGTGATGAGTAGTGAAACTTGCTAATTTTGTAGGAACTTTTAGTCCCCAAAATATCATATTTAACAGTGGTAAATCTGAAAAATTGAAATACATTGAACATTGAATTGAAGTGGCTGAAATCCAAGGATTTTTGTGTGTGTGGAGGAGGGGGGGGGGAGGCGGGGCTAGGCCCCTCTATCCTGTTCAAACTTACCGCGTCCTTGGTTTGTCCCCCCCCCCCCCAATTTCGAATCCGTGGTTACACCCATGTTCAGGGGCATAGTTTCTATTGCGAATATCGACATATTACGATACGACATATATGGCATGGCCAATCACTCTGGTACACTGCTTACCGGCCACTACACGGCACATTGCAAGCACCCATATCCGTCCGAGTGGCACCAGTGCAACGATTATAGTGTGCGGTCCATCCAGATGCGCACCATCAGCAGAGACACCTACATACTTTTCTTTGAGGTAGCTGACTCGTTTCAGTCAAGTCATGAATTTGCACTAGGCAATCATAAATGTCCGGGAAGGTGTCCTAATCTTATTCCCGGTGCCTGTATCGTTTGTCCAAGTATCCGTATTTTTGTAATATACCAATCATGATGAAAAAATCGACATCCTACTGCACTCGTTTCGACATCTCACACTTAAGGAAAAACCATTGTTTTAACACTGCTCCGTGACCATGGATGACCTGAAAAATACCCACGAGAAAACGGGTTAACAACGGGACTTTTGAGGTTTTCATGTTTCAGGTAACACATTTCAGATCACACAAGGTCCATTTCGCCTTTTCTTTCCGACTCCAGATAATGCTTTTTAAAATCGGCTCCCAAAATGAATTTCCCAGGGCTAAAAAAATACATTAAGCACGACCCCATGCCCCCCCCTCCCTCCAATAGTAACGTTTTCAGACGACGCATTCTGAGGTTGATTTCTAGCCCTACTTGCAGTGCGCTTTCCGATGTTTTTCATTCTCGTGGGACGCTTAGCTTAGGGATTAGAGGGGGCCTACAATGACACCCCCCGAGAACCTGATCGGACGACCCAGGTTAGGTTATGCGCTTCAATGGATGTCAATTTTTCAGACAGCCCCAGGCATCTACGAAGTTGTTGTTATTGGTTTTACGACACGTCGACCGTTGAGTCATATAGCGTCGCCAATCTCTCACGCCGATTGGTCGCGGGCGAAGAGTAGCGACAGGTGAGATTCGAACCCACAATCTTTCGATTGCGAGACGAGCATCTTACCCCTAGACCACTCATCCCCTGCATCTACGAAGTGAAGGGTACTCGAAGGGTACTCCGGAACGGCAGCATGTAGATGGAGCGGGGCCTGGAAACGGCACCGGCCAGGGGGTGGCGATTCCTCCGCCTTTGAGGCTATGGTCCGAGGAATGGGAAGCGCCCCTGAGATCAGTGCCGGCTAAATTAACCACAATAAACTGTTAATCTCCCCCCCCCCCCAATTGGCTTACTTACAAAACACGATGCAACCATTCGGTGGAATGTTTATGTTCACGTCTAGTTTATGACTCACCAATTTAATAATAACATCGCCAAACAACATTGAGACGCCTTCTTGATGTCGCTTTTCTCCAACACCAGCAGTATTTCGACATTTACAGGCTCCTTTCTTGTGTACATAAACGACCTCGCAAACGCCACACTGTCGTACTATAAAGCGATAAGTTCTATGACTGTCACATATCAATTGCACATATTCTGGGTTTGACGTCTGTAAATGACTCGCGAAAAGTGGATCTAGCTACGCTATTGTCCAGACGTTTGTGGTACACGACCCACAATTCAGCTGGGTCAGATTACGGCACATGTGCCGACTTGCCGCAACGCAGAGCCGGCGGTGGAGTCCCGCCATCTGGGTCAAAACAGCGTCCGTCCTGCACCAATAATTGTGCCACGACGTCGGACACATTCTGGAGGAGACTTCAAGTTTTGTCCTTGTAGAGTCGCCAGACACCAGACCGCTGGTGGTACTGACCACCACCGAGTGACTGAGCGAGCTCTCCCAAGGCACGGCGCCAAGTCGCTCGTCATCAGCAGGAGCGGGGAGGGGTCCGCTCCAGAGCTCCCTACTTGGCGGAGAAGTGACCCCACTCGCGGTCCATCAGCAGCAGCTTGTTCTTGGTGAGCGACGGTCCGATGAGCGGGTTCATCTGCGCCATGTAGCAGTAGAGCCAGAACAGCCAACACGCCACCGACGTCAGCACGAGGCAGCACTGCGTCACGCCGCGGTTCGGACCCTTGCGCACGAAGAAGGGCAGCACGCCGCCGACGGCAACCCAGAACAGTGTCACCAGCACCAGCGGAATGGCCGAGGCGCCCATTGTAGTCTGAAAATACATAGGATGTGAGCAGCAGCAATACAGCAGGGACCTCCACGGGCAGTGTCCTGGTATTCATTTTTGTTTTGAAAAGAGGAGGGTACCAGGCGAAGACATCAGATCGCATGATGACATCGACATGGTAGAACACTACAGGGGCGACTGAATGAGAAAGTCCCCCCACCCTGAGACATGGTGAGCCCCCAGTCGCATCGTGCCCCCAAAAAATCATGGTGGCGGCCCACAAAAATCGTAGAGACCTGAAAAATCGCACTGAGACTCAAAATAAATGAAACCAAGGTTAAACAAAATTAACCCAAGCCAAGCAAATCAAATCACTGATGAGCAACTAAACTCATCAGTAGACTAGGTAATCTGGAATATGGGTAAAGGCTTATGGCATTACATATATATATATATATATATATATATATATATATATATATATATATATATATATATATGCACACAGATATATATATATATATATATATATATATATATATATATATATATATATATATATATATATATATATAAATATATAAATATATATATTGAAATGTATAAAATTATTAAAGAGCTAGATCAGGTCAATCTGAATGATGCCTTTCTATTTAGACAATCACATGGGGGGTCATCAATTCAGGTTAGACAAATCCAGGTGTAGGATAGCTAAGCAACAACAGGCATTCAGTCAAAGGAATAGTCTGCAGAATAGTCTGCCTGCTCATGTTGTGGGGAGTCCCCCATTGAATGTATTTAAAAATAGGGTGGACGACATTTTTAGGCTGAAAAATCATGTTTTTGAGTTCTAAGTAGTGTTGGATGGGGCGAGATTTATGCTAAGTAGGTGTGCGCTGTGCAGGCCCGTTCAAACAGGCATGGATGGAGTCTGAAAACTATTGGTATGACTCTCAAGCCACATGTGTTACACCAACATTAAACTAATGGTTTTTTGTTAGGTGAGATGTTGAAACAAGCACAGTGGGATGTCAAAATTTGCCATGGAATTAGTGTCATTTAAAATTATCTTGATGTCTTTCACACTCAAATTTGGGCCAATGGCATACTTATGACTGTACCTTTATCATTTTTGATATTCATAATTTAGGAAGAGCTATATTCAGGATAGCGAGAAAAATACACATGCCATAAACTGGTATTGTATGCCATATCACATTATAGGTAATCCCTTTACCTGAAATTGCATTGCAAAATGCTCATGTATCACAATCCCATATCAAGAGCATAAGTATGATACTTATGAACAAGATGCTGTTAGAAAGGAGGCATGAAGACTTTATAAGCACACATCATAAAGCAGGATGTGTTGATATTTCTTAGAGAGGGATGTCAATTAGGTGTTCAAAGAGTGGCATATTCCACCCTGTTTCATGAATAACATATCACTGATGAGTCTGTGGGATGTTGGTGGATGTATTCTTTGGAATTAGGGATGTGGTGTTGGTTGGGGTGATGATCACCTTTTTGCCAGGGTTATGGTATCTTCTCTTTGTGGACTTAACCTGAATGGGCCCTTGTGTCTTTTATTAAGTCTGATCACTTTATGATTTTTATGACTTGATGAACCTAACCTAGCCTAACCTTCCATATGCAAGAAAACATTCTTCTTAAAGAAAGGACAATTTTTAACATTTTTAAACAAGTATTTTGAAATGAAAAATTAAGAATTAACCTAACCTAACCTGACTTGGCTTTGAAGAACAAAATTGATTTTAAAAAAAAACAATTTTAATTGTCCCATCTTTAAAGACTGACCTAACCAAACCCAACCCCTATCTTTACTTCATAGAGGTAAAATGTGTGTAAAACTTCTTATAGATACCTTAAACTGTAATAATGATGCTTTTTTCTTCAGTAATAACCTTCAGATCACACCCTTCCTGGCCCAGTGCTAATCATAAATAATATGTAGGTAGGTATCAAAGCTGGGAATCATAAACAGGATTGTGAAGTATAAGAGCAAGGAAGTGATGAAAATACTGTACTGGCCTATGTGAGACCCCACTTAGAATATTCTGTACATACATGGAGCTCCCACTTAGAAAAAAAGATATAGATATGCTAGAAAGAGTGCAGTGGAAAGCCACTAGACTTATCAGTGGACTAGGCAACTTAGAATATGGGGAAACACCTGTGGCTCAACATGATATGTACTCAATCAAGTATAGGGAATTAAGCAGTGATATGATTGAAATGTATAAAATCATTAAATGGCTACATCAGGTCAATCGGAATGATGACCTTCTATTTAGACTATCACATAGGGGTGGTCAATTCAGGTTAGACAAATCATGGTGTGGGGCAGTTAAGCAACAACAGGTCTTCAGTGAAAGGATTGCTGAGCAGTGGAATAATCGTCCTGCTGATGTGGGGAATCCCTCATTGAATGTATGATTTTTGTTTAAGTGGTGGACGACATTTTTTAGACTGCAAAATCTTGTTTTTGAATTCCAAGTAATGGTGGATGGGGGTGAGGTTTATGCTAAGTAGGTGTGCTCTGTACAGGCCTCTTTAAGCAGGCATGGATGGAATCTGAAAATTATTGGTAGGGCACTCGATCCACATGCACTGACAGATCCAGGGAGGGACCATGACACCCCAAAGGGAGGGGGCATAGTGTCTTTTGCCTGCCCACAAAGCAGTGGAAGTAAACTAAATTAAAATGCAGTAACCTTTGCCTAGCTTAAAAATAACTTTGTGGATGAAAGAATCTCCAAGTTTAAAGGTATTTTTACTAATTGTTTGGAAGCCCAATATGGTAGCATAGTACATTCTGACACACATCAAGGGTTCTATGCTGCTCAAGTTCTTGCTTCCATCAAGAGCTGACAAAATTGGATCCACCAGCATGTACACATGCATGAATGATGATGTGGTACAAGATATTGAATGTTGTGATAAACAATAGGCCATTTTACAGCAACTTTTTGCACCCAGGTCACATGGTCTCAGGAACATGATAGAGGTAGAAGACCCGGCATAATGGTCTGCATAAATTAAAAGCAACCACCAAATATAATTCTCACATCAGTTTTAATAACAAAATAGGTTTGACTTTCTATGCTGCTAAAATAAGTAGAATTAAACTTACGAACATCAGCAAATTGCAATAAGCTTCTGATTTATGTGAAGACTGCATTCAGCTCTACGGTATCTGGCAGCCGACAAAGGACTGCCAGATAACAAATTGGAGCTATGGTTAAATTAGTGAAGGACTCAGTTATAAGCCAACTTCCTGAGCAATGGTAGATAAAGAGATAACAAAAGTATGCTTAATTGATGTCAACCAAGTTTTTAAATCCATACCAGATACTCCTGACATGCTCACACCACACAACTAATAAATATTCAACACACCCCACTAGTAGGTCATTGGCACACCAACTGATTTGTTACTTCCCATCTACCGGAATATGGGTTTCGGAATATAAAATGGTTTAAGGAAAAGTATACTAAAAACAATCTGTCTAATAATTGTTTATTCCCACCACCAATATTACATTTTTGTCAACAAAAAAGCTGAGAAAATTGATTGAAACCAATTCATATTAATATTAAATGCTCTCCGAATGATTTTTTTAAAGTTCATATCTGGAATATTTTAGTTGAAGCCAGAAATGACTTGGAAGGATCAAAAGCAACTAGACAGGAGAGCAAATTGCCACTGTAAAACCACCTGGTAACACAAATCTGGTAACTTAGAAACTGTGGAGGTAGGCTGTGGACATTACACAGGAAATTATGTTGTCATTAAGTTTTTTAAATGGGCCCCTTTGCCAAATAATGGTCAAAATCCAGTATTTGTATACCAAAATAGTGACAGGATGAGCACTCTCCAAATCTGTTTGACCCCTCCACTGATTCAAATCCCAGGTATGCCACCGAGCAGTGGGAAACTTACTTTCCGGATTCGGAGTCGGAGTGCATGCCAACTTCTTCCGGAATACATTTTCATGGACATTATTTTTTTTATGCATGGAATCTGTTTACCAGTAACCAACTGGAAAAACCTATGTAATCAGTACCTACATAATATGCATATGTAATATGCATTCTCATTTTTTGTCACATCAAATGTCAATACATAGGAACAAAGAAGTGAACAATGGATGGCACCACCCAGCAGTGACTTATAATAATCAGCATTGTTTCGTCTCTCATAACTCACAGGAGCAATATGCTTTCCTTTCACTGTTGGTCTCAGTACAAGGCTACCCATATGAAAAACAAAAACAAAAACTTTAGATTTCACCCTCAGCTCAGAGCGCATACCTACCTATATAGCCAATTTCCTAAGTAATATGATTGCAACTATGCTGCAGCACACACCACAGTTGGATGTGATCAAAACAAAGGATCAGTCAAGGTCTTGTGTTTGCAGTATGACACTGTTAACTATGTGTTCAAAGTTGCTAATGGCTATGACATCATATAAAAAGTACCTTGCATTGATTGGTTGACAGACAGATTTCAGAACAGAGAATGCTAATGCAGCCAATTCTGATCGGTGGCCTCCAGGACTCCGGAGGACATCTAGAGCTGGAGAACAGTGTACTTAGTGTGCATGCGCACCATCTTGCAAGTTGCTGTTGGCTCGTTGTTGTTGGCAATTCCGGTGGTTGAGATTGATGGAATGTGTGAAGATGCAGTCCAGCTGCTGACTGGTACAAAAAGTTGTTAGTTTGAGTGGTGACCATAAGTGGAATAAACAGCGTTTTTTTTGGGTGTCGTTCTGTTTGTTTTATTCATATCTTTGTTCCCACATTTGTGTCGAAGTACATGTGAAGCCCATCCTATCCAGTATGAACCTGGAGTGCAAAAATGTTTTCAGAGATAAAATCTCTTAAGAAGTGCCTTAATTCCCACCCTGCCACCAAGGGTGGGGGCTGATGCAAAAAGCTGAAAGTTCCCCCCAAACTGGTGGGCTACATTCACCAGTGGTCACATGTGTTACATGGGATAAAGTGAATAGGGCTGGATAGGTAAGGTAGATAAGACATTGATGTGGGTGAGATTTTGGTGGATGGATTCTTTGGAATTCGGAATGTGGTGTTGGTTGGGGTGACGAGTGTCTTTTTGCCAGGGCTATAGTACCTTCCCTTTACAAACCTAACCCGGACCTTGCACCTCAACCCTTGAAACTTAACCCTTGTGGCTCTTATTAAATATGATCACTTTATGACTCTATGACCATGCACAAACTTGGGTGTAATTTATCAAGGTCGATTTTAACTTCCAGTTATGGTGGCTTCAACTTATTCGCATTGAAAAGTAATGTCGCCTTTCATGGTCGCCATTTGATATTTTAGAACATAGGTATTGCTTTTCGCAATATGGACCCAAAACATCAGCTTTCCGTATTAAAATTGTTTCTTTCCAACCGAGTGCTTCTCAGCAAATATCCCGATGATCGTCATTTTAAACGTTTACCTTTCAAATTCACCAGAGCTAAAAAACTCACAGCCAACTTCACTTTCGACCAAAACTAGGTATCTTGCCCAGCGCAAACACGCGCTGCAAACGTCTGGCTTTTCCTCTTTTTGCTTTCGGATCATGTGATTGAGATAGTGCTGGTACAAAATGTACTATTTCAACGTGACAGGTATTTAAACACTGGACTACACATATCAGAACCCTAGCAACCAAAAACGCCGCGTGTCATCCCCGAAACCCAAAACCTTGTGGCTTAAAAACTTTGAAGCCGGCAGAAACATCCTCCGATGGGCGGGTTTCCGAACCACGCATCTAAAAATTCCATATGCTTCGAGCCCCTCTATCTCAATGATCTGCTATCCCAAATGTCCCCAAGATTCAGGAGCCCGAACTGTTCAAAACCACGAAAACAGCAAAAATGTGAGATGACCTAAAATACCCGACGTGAAAAGGCTTTTCTAAATCCTTAAAATCGCTGTTCGCTGGAAACATCCAAACATCAAATCCTCCACTGACTCATAACCACCATTAATCAAACCGCCGAGCAACCAGAGAAAGCACCGACTTTCTTGAAACCGCGATGTCATAAAATCTCCGAAATCAGTCGTCGTGGGTCCGCGCAGACGATTTTCGTTCGTAAAGGCCAGTGTTTGTAGAGAAGCACTGAAGCATCGCGAGAACTAGTTCTACGGCGGCGGACAGTGATGCACCGATAATTTTCTTCAGGGGGCTCGACGAAAAGGAAATGTCATGAATCAGATAACTCTCTTGGCGTAGTAACAATTTTTGGTTTTGCGTGGTAAAATCGAAAAGTTAATTTTTTGATCTAGTGTATTTTTGGTCACTAATTTGGGCGTGGGGGGCACCCCTTGGCGGCGGTACGCTTTTGACGAAGCAGGGTCCCCCGGCCAGAAGCGCATCCAATGGGGGGGAGACCGGCCATCCTGGCTGCGCTCCAGCCTTGGTTAAAAACAAACCTGCCAAAAATTTTGGTCTTGCACGGTACGCTATCAACTCCTGAAAATCATATCCATTTTCTTACTGAAAGTTGAATCCGCACGGTTTGTCAATGAATGCAAACTTGCTACGACTCGATAGAAGTGCCCAAAGCTCACTGGAACATGCAAATGGCACCACAACCAGGAAAATTATCCTCTCCAGATTCAATGAACCAAACATTTCCCTCTCCAAATTCTAAATCAAATGGCACTGGTTCATACATTTAGAGCCCGTAAATTGCATGTGGTTGGCGATATTCTAATTAGCCAGTATAATTTCAAGACCGAAGAGGCGAGTTAAATACTCCCACCTTCTGAGCTCGCCACCGGACGTAGAACACGGATGTCTCGGAGCGGGATGGCACTCCATCAAAAAGAGCAACACTTCTAGTTTAGTCCAGTTTGTATTCGTCAAACCATGACGACTAAGCTCGCTCACAATTCACATAGCTTTTCCTCACGACCTCTTACACAAATCCCTTCAAGCGGCTTATTTTCGCTCCACGAACGCACTCAACGGTTGGAGATTTATTTACACCCACTTGATTATACAGGAAAACGTAAGGCCCTAGGATTATTCACACAGGGCGGACTCACCATGGGTGACATTGGCGTCCCCGTGGTAGAAGTGAGGCCACGTATGCCTTAATATTTATACATTCAACACGAGACGCATACTTGCAGATACCGAAACGACCCGAAGTTCATTTCGCATGTCCATGCTCAGGAGCAGGAGAGCCTCAATAGTGAAGCCACGCAGCGTAAACAGCACCAAGAAGTGTTGCACGAGTGTCACTATGCAATATACGTGGCACACATCCATGGCCCGACCAGGCCGCCCTCATTTGTACTGGCGCAAGCGGGAGCATGGGGTATCCGGATGTGGCAGTCGAAGGGACGATCACCGTCGACATTGGCACGCACCGCCGACAAGGTACGGGTAGCTGAGCAGCTCTTCGATACTGGGCCGCCGGTACGGATCGCGCTGCAGACAAGCCCGCAGCACGGACATCAAATGGCAGTCTGGAACCTCCGCGAAGTGGATCTCGTGGCGCGGGTTCAAAATCGCCATCATCTTCTTCAGCACCTCCTTGATGCTGCCGAACGGCGTGATGCCATACGTGAAATTGTAGAGAATGCACCCGAGACTCCATACGTCTGAGCGGCGGCTGATTTTGATGGCTGGCTGCGAGGAGTCGCTCCTGGTATCGGTCTGCGTGCCCATCGCCTCGGGGCTCATGTAGTTGAATGTGCCAACTTGGGTGTCTTTAAGGATGCTGGTGCACTCCGACTGTATCTGGGAGGCTATTCCGAAGTCGATCAGCTTCAGTCGGCCGGACACCATCAGGAAGTTGGACGGCTTCAGGTCGGAGTGGACGATGCCCTCCTTGTGGATGACGTCCACGCAGCGCAGCATCTCACCCCAGAAGAACTTGCACATGTTGGCGTCGACTTCGTTCAGCTTGGAGTAGGTGCGCAGAAGCGCCGTCAGGTCCGTGTCGCCCTTCTCCATGACGATGTAGAGCATCTGCCGGTGCTCGTTATGCTCGTAGTCGACGAGGCGCACCACCCGGTTCGAGTGCTGCAGCCGGCGCAGCAGCGCGATCTCGTTCATGTAGCCGCTGGCGGCCGCCTCGTCGGCGTTCTCCAGGAACACCTGCTTGACGGCCAGCGAGCGCATGTCGCTGTCGAACACGTGGTACACCTTGCTGGAGCCGCCGCGTCCGATCTGCTTCACGACGATGTAGTCATGCCCGTTGACGGTGATGGGCCTCAGTACCCGCTTGCCGAACACGAACTCGGTGCGCGGCGGAGGCATGGCGATGCTGTCCGTCTCCGTCTGGGTGCAACTGTCGGCTGTAGCGCGCGACGCCGTGCCGGGCGACACGCGCGGTGCCACCACCGCGCACGTGACCGTCGCCGATGGCGTGCCCGTGAGGACGCCCACGGGTGGCGTGGCGGGCTCCGACTGCACCACGCACGGCCGCGGGGTATCGACGGAACCTCTGGACGCGTACACCACGGACGACACAGAGCCGCGGTGCTGACTCGTTGACGGGGTCAGGTAGCTGCTCTGTTGTGGTGGAGCGCTCGCCAGGCGTTGATTGACGTGGCTGGCCGGTTCGTGCCCTGCAGACAATAACCGCTGCTGAGACGAGCAGTATGCACGCCCATCCGCAACGGAAGATGTCAGCCGATGTGACGCATCGCGAGCGTCACTCCCCTGCGACGTCAGTGGCGGCTGTGGTGTGAAAACCCTCCCATTATGTCTGGGCAGGGAGCTAGCGCGGTGATCCTGTGCCGCGCTATACTGCGCCACATAGCCCAGACGATTATCATGGAAGGTACTCGGCTGCGATACATGACCCGCACGACTGTCCTGCGCGACACTTGGCTGCGACATGCGATCGATACGACTGTCCTGCGCGACACTCGGCTGCGACATGTGACCAACACAACTATACCGCGCAGCACTGGGCTGTGACATGTGACCAACACGACTGTCCTGCGCGTCACCGGGCTGCGACGCGCAACCGTCGAGCACGTCGCGGCCCGCCGACGTCTGTACGGTGTCACGACCGCGGGCCAGTCCAGTGACGGCGGGTGTCGACGCACGGGACAGTCCAGTGACGGCGGGTGTCGGCGCACGGGCCGGATGCGCCGCTTGCCGCCGCGGCGACAACGGACACGGCGGCCGGGAGTCGGCGTTGACCTCGGCGTAGCCGCGCCGGGACGCCGACCCGGCCTGCGCGGCGACAGTCGGCGTGGTGCGTGCGCTAGGCCCGCTCGCCGGAGCCGACGAGGCCAGGCCGCGCGCCAGCGTCTGCTCGGGCGGCGTCTGCTGCAGGCCGGACGCCGCCACGTCCGGCGGCGTGCCGTCGGCCGGCGCGGCGCCGCGCCGCCGGCCGGCCGACATCAGCGGCACGCGCACGCCGCGGCCCGGCAGCCAGCCCTCGGACAGGCCGCGGCTCAGGCCGGCCGGCGTCCGCTCGCCTGGCAGTGTGGAGTGCGAGCTGGCGTGCGCCAGCGGCGCGCGCTTCTCGCCGCCACCGTCGCCGAACAGGAACGGCCGCTTGACGGCGCTCGTGGCCGATGGCTGGCTGGTCGGAGCCGGCTCGAACGGCGACTCCGCCAGCAGGCCGAGCGGCTGGCGCGGCGTACTGCGCGCAGGCAACGGTGTGGCGCCGCATCGCGCCATCGGCGTCAATAGGTCGAACGGGTGCGACGCGCGCACGCCGGAAACGTTCTCCTTGTCGGTGACGCTGGCGCCGGACGAGTCGCTGCCGCTGGGGTAGCGGCCGACGCGCCGACAGGCGGCTAGGATGGTCGGCACAGTGCTCGCGGCGGCCGAGCCGTTGGACAGCGAGGCCGCGTCCAGCTCGTCCGAGTCGTCGCTGATGTGGTCCTGGATCGAGCTGACCGGCACACGCTGCGGCTGCAACTTCAGACTGCGACCGATGCTCTTGCGCACGCTGAGTGCGCCCCGCGACAGTGCCTCCGTGTGGTGCTGTCTGCTGCCCTCGGACAGCTCCGCCTCCATCGCTGAAGCCTGCAAAATCAGGTGGACTCTTTACAGCTGTACCTCATCTCACGTCGAGCCTCTTCAACAGCCAGGTTCATACATAAAGAAGAGCAGTGGTGAACAGGTATCGTAGCCATTCAAAAATAAATACGTTGCAAGGACATAGCGACCTGCGAACTTGCAAATCATACCAGCCTTAGAAGGGTCCCAACGCTCACAGACACTCACTAAGGCCATGAAAAGTATTTGAGATCACGCAAATCACGAATATGAGACATACGCTCACATTTACACCCATCAAGCTATTCTGATGAATAGTGTGACAACCTGTGCTTGAAGGATAGTGAAGTAGAATGTTGCAAGACAGTGGGTACCTCACTCAATTTGTGTGCAGCATGAAGTCAGATCTGCATGTTCAGAAATTCGTTTTAATTCAGGCTAAGTGCAGTTAACCTGTCCGGTGAATGCTATTATAATGTTCAACAGTGAACATCCTGCATTAATAAGATTCTTCTGCATTTAAAATGGATTTGTCTGGCTCAACCGAGGGTAGAACGTTTTTGCATATTCACAGTTGGAAGTCATGTCCCTATCTTGGTACATACATACATACATATATATATATATATATATATATATATATATATATATATATATATATACGTATATATATATATATCTATATATATATATAGTCACGTATATATCTATATACACTATATACATATACACACATATATATATAGTTATCTTACACACTACACACACACACATATATATATATATATATATATCTGTGTGTGTGTACCAAATTACTGTAAAATACATGGCAGATACTTAATAGATGCCAACCACATGCAGGCATACCCAAAACATGCACATACAGCTTCAAGAACACAATATGAGCATGCTAACTTACCAGTACGAGCTCTGGACAACAGGTAATTTATTTAACAATTGGTAGTGACACTTGGTATTCAATTAAATATGTCCGTGCTGGCATCAGTGTACTTATTATGACATACTGGCTACCCTAAGCAAGTGTTGTTCAGTTCATTTTCTACAGTGGACGGTATCATGCAAAGATGTTCAAACCTGTGATGGTGCTGGAATAATTTGGAAAATGATCAAAATATTATGCTGATATGTGAATATGGTATCTGTTGGCAAGATAGTGACAGAATAGATGCCAGGAATCAGATATGCTTAACAATTTAACTGTGACTACAGTTAAAGGTCATGCAGTTTGACTGAAATCAATCATCCAGGAAATCAAAACTATGCTCACAAGAGCTGAAAACCAGGTTCTGGGTATTGGATTCCACCTGACTTTCAAATTTGCATGACAGTGGCATTGGTAAAGAACAGGATTAGGGCATGCTAGGATGATTGGATAAATGAGAAGATAGCATATTATTGGCTCTGATAAACATCGAATAGGATAAATAAATAAAGGTAGCTATCAGCCATCAGCATCCACATTGACAAGCTTTATGGGTCCAAACATCTGTATTTTTTAGGCATTCAAACATCCACAGGCTTACACAATTCAGCATCTACAGGTTGAATGTATTCAGACATACATGGGCTTTACACGACCAAACATCTGTAGGTCTTACATGCCCAAACATCCATTGGCTTTACTAGATCCATCATCCATAGGCTGTGCTCGTTGCATATGAAGTCAGAGTCTCTGGAATTCACGGATGGAAAACAACAAAAAACGAACTTCCCTATATTTTCATCCCCTACATTTCTGCTCAGCTGGCCCCTTCCACACAGTAGATTTTAAAATAAAACTGTCTCTGCAAAGACTGGAAGAAAGGTACATAGGTTTTATACCATCCAATATCCATAGGTTTTATGTGACCCAGCAACAATGCATTTGACATGATTTAGCATCCTCAGTTTTTTATGAAATCAAACATACATAGCTTTACATGACCCAACATCACCATAAATCCCAATAACCAACCATGATCTAACATCAGTGGGGATTCAGTTCAGGACTTCTGGTAGGTTCCATTATGTTTCATTAGTGTAGGATACATCCCAATGTGCTGAATTTATTGGAGGTGGTATGTGCTTTGTGCTTGAGACCACCAGCAGTGTTTCCATTAAAAAGCTTCCTTGCTATTGCACCAAGAAATGTCATATGCTGTGTGTGAGCATTTTGCCTCAGCACCACCAGTGTTCTCAAATCCCTTTGTGTTAGGTGTGCAATGTAAGAAATGAATGCAATGGGAAGAAATGCAATGGATGAGAAAGATGCAAAATGTGGTACATCTTTGGACACTTGGTTGGTGGACTCTCTTGGTGTTAGCTTCCCCTCACCCCAAAAGTGCAGACAGTGTACGTAAGGCCCAGCAAACACAAAGCTGTTCAATGACAGGAAAGCCTTGATATGGCTCCTACCAGCAGATCAAATGTTGTGGCCAGACATATCGCACAAACAAACTATACCTTGCTCCTTGGTCCTTCTATCTCACCAAGGGGACAAGTGGTCTAGGGGTAGGATGCTCATCTCACAATCAAAAGGTTGTGGGTTCGAGTCTCACCTGTCGCTACTCTTCGCCCGCGAACAAACAGGGGAAAAAAATTGGGAAAAAAAAAAAAAAAAGGGCGGGTAGTAAAACCAATAACCAACCTATCTCACCAAGAGGTGCTCAGACAGGTTGGTTCTCCTTGCAGCAAAAAAAGCCATGCTTTCTTATGTGAGATTACAAAGTGGAAATCACTGTCCAAAGAGTGTCTTTGTTGTATGCCTTAGTTGCATATAAAGTAAGTGTCATGCTCTCTTTGCAGTATGCATCATGTGATCTTTGTTCCACCTAAAATGTTTGTTTTTTATATCCAATTTACTATTGCTATGTGTTGTCATTTACCCTTCCTCCCTCCTTCATGCAAACTCTGCCTATACTACTGCTGTGACCCACACTTCCAGGTAGAATATCTTCTAAATTTATAATTCTGCTTTCAGGATATACCCTACCCAGACTGGTTCCTCCATTCCACCAACATGCCACTATGAAGCCATCCAGCAACCAGCCTTGATCCAAAACATAAAACATGACCACGGCCTCGGTCATGTGTCAAAATAATTTGACACATAGCTGTGCTGCATGACATAAGGGCAGCTCCAGCAGCCTCAGCTTGTGAAGAACAAGCTGTTGAGGAGACATGTGTGGCAGTGTTGATTTCTGCATATTTTCCCAATTCTTGTGATTTTCTTGGTCTTGTAAATTTTGAACTAGTGTGTGAATCTTCAGTGGAATATCAGCTACCAGGTACCTGTCTCCACAGCAGTTTCACTGCTGGTTGCCTGCCCCACACAGACAAGATATTGCTGAAAGTGCCATACCTTGCAGTCTGGACCAGTACTTCACGATACAAACTGTCCTTGTGGAATTGTACTCTGGTTCTTAGGAAAAAGTACTCCAACTATGAAGATTAAAATTAAGCTTCCAATTGTTTGCCAATCACCATACCTACTTCACCACCCAGTTGACAAAACCAAGGTCAGTGAAATGTACTGCTTTTCTGACTCCTTTTTTAATTAAGGTATCATAAGTGTAAGGTTAATTTCCTAGTTGTTTTACAAAATGAAGAGAGATGAGAAAAAAGATACTGAGATGCCATAATCAGTAGTATACCCTGACTTCTAAAGAAAATATCGGTAATCTTCAAGTATTACCCCTCACGCTTTGTTTATATCAACAATGCATCCGAGTCACCGTCAGCTGACTGCCAGTCAACTGTTAGTGACGTCACTCAAACGTACAGAAACAACACTTGCTGAATGATCCAGGGCATCACCAGGAATATTTCTAAGGGGTCGATGTGGACTTAATCCATGGGCGTCAGGAACAAATTTATGTCTACAAAGCAGTTGTGGAGGTATATATTCAGGGCTTCACAGGACATTTTCCTTTGATGGGTGGTGGTTGAGATGGCACTCTAGATAGAGCACAAGGAATTTCCTGCTAGGGGAGGTTGTGCAGATTCTATTTCATGATGGTGAAAACCTAACCTAACCTAACCAACCTAACCTAACCTAACAATAACCTAACCCTTATAAATATTCCTGGTGACACCCTTCGGTCATTCAGTGCACCCAACTGAGGGTGTCTCAGTATGTTTGAATGACGTCACCAACAGCTGACTGGAAGTCAGCTGATGACGGCTTGGATTTCCTAGATGGATTTCCACATTATTACCTAGATGGATTTCAGGTAAGCTTTGTTGAGATGCATACTGACCTAGGTATCACAGTAGATAAAAACTTGTGTTTCCATCAACACATTGCTGGTATAGTACAGAAAGCTGGAAGTCTGGCCAGCAACCTACTAAGTTCTACTTTATGTCGTTCTCCTGAATTTATGAAAACCCTATACATTACTCATGTCAGGCCTCTTTTGGAGTTTGCATCGTGTGTGTGGAATACAGGTTACGTAGGTGATTTGAGGCGACTAGAATCAGTACAGAGAAGGTGGACACGAAACATAGAGGGGATGGAAGGTCTGGATTATGGTGCCAGATTACGGAAACTAGGTCTGTACTCGGTGAAAGGTAGATTGATTCGAGCAGACATTATCAAATGTTGGAAGATTTTTCATGGTCATTCTGCCATTAAGATCCCTGACATGTTTGTGCTGGCACCATTGGTGAACACACGTGGCCACTCACTGAAATTGGCTCACAGGCGTACATCAGTGGATTGTAGGAAGATATTTTTTAGCCTCAGATGTTGTGCCACTTGGAACTCATTGCCTGATGATGTTGTAACCTTAACGGACCTGGGTGCATTTAAAGCTGCATTGCACTCAAATCTCTGCACATTGTTGCATGAATATATTGAATAGATTAACCTGATAATATACTAATCAAACATGACGAGTAGCTTAACTTCTCTATATTCAGAATATAGAGATCTCTATATATCTAGATTCAATCTCTGTATTAAATCTTTATTTTTTATTCAATCTCTGTATTTAATCTCTATATTTTCTTTTTCAGAAATCTTGACTGACAGCAAAATATTAGCAGAATGTAGTGGCTACTCTAAGCATACAAATTCTGCTTAAGGTACACTTTCCAGTTCCTGTGTCTTGCCCTGACTATCTGATAACAATATTTTCCTTAATCTAGGGGACTGGCGTACCTGCAGATACGGGCTCCCCTCATCGGGCACGGTACTCATCTCTGGGTGAGTGATGCTTGAATATATGGGGAGCCAACCAGGTGAGGGACCAGGTGAGAGATACATTGTTGAGATAAAGGAAGTCTGAGGGGTAATACTTGAAGAATACCAAAAATATCTACCCCATCACATTTAGCCATATTCACCCAATCTGATAAAACAGATTAAGATGAGTGATGGAGTAGCACAAGCCAGTTGATTGAGAAGTAAAATACAAATTAATGAAAACTCAGTTTCCAACCTGTTCATTCTGCTGAACCACTTTCAAGAAGTGCTGTCAATCTTTAGCAATGCAGCATCATTCTTACCTAGTTCATTATCAGTGTGAAAATAATGTTCGTTCATTAGGTGTGAAATGTCGTAGTCCATAATGGTGAACATAAGCATGATACCTATACACGAAATACTCAGAAACGAGTCATGGAGACTTCACAAGCACACATCAACAAGCACGTCGATACAACCTTAGACAGGTTATGTCACCAATATCTTATTGGTGTGGTGACTGCCATGCCTGCCCTATGGAAGTCAGTGTACGCCCCTGCACAAGCTGAAAAAAATGATTACCTGTGTACTCTATGTAGATACGATGTAAAGTGTGCGGGCACGTAAACATATAAATATTGAACGCAACGCAACGCAATAAGCTGCATAACGAATACGCGCCGAAATGGTCGAAGTTTCGTTTATTTTCGAACGTGGTTGTTCCGTTGTTACCAGATCTCATTCTAGTGCCAGGTTAGTTTAATTCGAAAGGGTCTAAAATACCAGAATCTAGTATTGGCGGTAGCAAGAGCATTGGATGATGTATACGCCAGGCGTACGTGATCCATGGCAGGAGCATGGTTGATGCCAAGGCCTATCGGGTTGATGCATGGATGATGTACGCCTGGATTGGAAACTCCGCCATGGATCATGTACGCCTGGATTGGTAACCAACCGCTATTTGCGTATCAGCCCACCTATAGCGGAGGGTAAGTAAAAACACGGAAACGCGACCGGTTTTCAGCGTGCGCCTATGGGAGTTCAGGGTACACATTTCGTATTTGATTTTTTTTCAAATTGATTCAGCCATCCCAGGAGGATTGCATCAGCTTTTCATGATACAGAATTGATCAAGGAACCTTACCATTATTTCCTTATTGATTTATTACGCTCCATTCAGAAGTTGTCGTGGTGCGAAGTGAAGACATCTGTAAGAGGGAGCCTACCTCGCCCCAATGGTCAGCCCACCGATGTTGATATCTTGATGATCTTTATCTTGAATCTTTGTCTCTTATCTCTCTATCTTTATCTTGATCTTCAAATGATTGTTCGGGGCAAAGTGCATGAAGGCAATGGGCGGACCAAAATGAATTCGGGGGCACATTCCATTGGCTCCCATGTTAGAAGTTGAAATAACTGCGGAGTGGGTTAAGCAAACATTGAGGTGGTAGTTCCCTCTCAAAGGTATATAAAATAACACCCCTGAGTCGAACGACTGGCAAGTGGTAGCGAATCGGCGAGAGGTAGTGGCGTTGCCAGCTAGGGTATGTTTCAAGGGCTGATCCAAAGGGGAGAAAGCGAAAGTGGCGCCTCTTATGACCCGAAGGACGCCTCTCTTGGAGGTTCCAGTGTACCCCCTCCCTCGAATTTCTCAGCGCAACGCGCTCCTCGCCCTAGGAACGGCAGTCCTCTGGGAGTCCGAACGCACGCCGCGAATTTTTCGGCGAAAGGCACTCCTCAGACAAAAACAAATGGTGCCCCTCTGGGAGATCGGAGTGCACCTCGTCCAAATGTTCTGGACCAAGAGCCGCCCCTCTGAAGAAATGACGCCTCCTTGGCAAAATCATAAATATGTCAGTGGTATGGTGTAGGGGGAGGGGGCTTGTACCCTCCATGGAACTTCCGCTTAATCCTCTTTGCGGATTGGTGGGTACGCCGAAGTCTGTACTCTCCCATTCAGTTGTGTAAACCACTCCACCGGAAAATATCAGCCACATATCTAGAGAGCAAGGAGGGTGGGGGCGAAAGCAGAACCGCTTATTCTTATCTTGGTGGGTGAAACTGCCCCTCAATGCTTGCTTCCCCCACCCGCAATAATTTCAACCTCTAACATGGGAGCCTATGGAATGTGACCCCCATCCCTATTCATCTTGGTCTGCCTATTGCCTTCATGTACTAATTGCCCCTCCGATCATTTTAAGAAGTGAACATCGCTGGGCCGACCCTTTCGGCGAAATGGGCTCCCTCTCACAGATGCCTTCACTTCGCATCAGCGAGAAAGAGCCCATTTCGCCGAAAGGGTCGGCCCACCGATGTTGATTTCTTAAAATGATCGGAGTGGGCAAAGTACATGAAGGTAATAGGCAGACCAAAATAAATAGGGGGGGGGGGATACATTCCATAAGTTCCAATGTTAGAAGTTGAAATTATTGCGGGTGGGGGAAGCAAGCATTGAGGGGGAAGTTTCACCCTCAAAGATAAGAATGAGCGGTTCTGCTTTCGTCCCCACCCTCCTTGCTCTCTAGCTATGTGGCTGGTATTTTTCGGTGAAGTGGTTTAAACAACTGAATGGGAAAGTACAGACTTCGGCGTACTCACCAATCTGCAGAGGATTGAACGGAAGTTCCATGTATGGTACAAGCCCCCTCCTCCTACACCATACCACTGGCAGATTTATGACTTTGCCAAGGAGGCGTCATTTCTCCAGAGGCTCTTGGTCCAGAACATTTGGACGGGGCACACTCAGATCTCCCAGAGGGGCACCACTTGTTTTTGTCTGAGGAATGACTTTCACCGAAAAATTCGCGGCGTGCGTTCGGACTCCAAGAGGACTGCCGTTCCCAGGCCGAGAAACGCGTTGCGCTGAGAAATTCGAGGGAGGGGTACATTGGAACCTCCAAGAGAGGCGTCCTTCGGGTCATAAGGGGGCGCCACTTCCGCTTCCTTCCCCTTGGATCAGCCCTTGCAGCATACCCTAGCTGGCAACGCCACAACCTCTCGCTGATTCGCTACCACTTGCCAGTCGTTCAACTCAGGGTTGTTGTTTTATATACATTTGAGGGGGAACTGCCACCTCAACGTTTGCCTAACCCACCCCACAATTATTTGAACTTCTAACATGGGAGCCAATGGAATGTGCCCCGCAATTCATTTTGGTCTGACCATTGCCTTCATGTAGGGTAGAGTGGGGTAAGATGCCCCCTCGGGTAAGACGCCCTATCCCCTCTATAGGCTGATCAAAGAACTAGAGAACATATCTGAAGTTCTTGATTTGAAGCAGAAGCCACGATTGTTTATTGCGCAAGAAGTTGGTCCGTTGTTGCAAGTGCGTGACGAGCGCTGAGTGTTTCTCTGTTTTTTGACGTTTTCGATCATGAAAGTTTAACAAAATAGTTGCAAATATCTGTCAAAATAATATACTTGCGTGCTGTAGGACTTTCCATCGCGGAACATGATATATTTTGCCTCTTTAGGGTGTTATTCTCCAGTGCGCCACGATCGCCCTATTTCCGCACACTACGTGCGACCAAATTTCGGCATTGGTGGGTAAGACCAAGATACCTTTACTAGAAGGTAGATCGAAGTTTTCCTTCAAGCCCGCATGACGTCATCCGAAGGTTTTTTATTATGGTATCAATATGGTTGCAGACGACTTTTCTCAAATCATACGCAATGGTTACTTTTATTTTGCTTCCTCTACATCAGTGGTTCTCAAACTAGGGGTCGCGACCCCAGCTGGGGTCGCGGGGCCCTTCTGGTGGGGTCGCGAGCAATCATCGACTGAATTGACCCGACACATCTGGTCCGTTGCGCTCTGATAACGCCGCGCTGCTGTTGATATCGCATGAATTTATGGCGCTGTCGCCATAAATTCATGCACTACCTGTAAATTTATGAGTGATGTTTCGCAAGTAACAAAATACAGAACACTATAATAAAAAATACAGAATGTGTGGTCGCGGCGCGACGCTCCGGATACACAGGGGTCGCCACATCAAAAAGTTTGAGAACCACTACTCTACATTGTAGAGTCTACAAGCAAATATATTTTCTTCCGCTGACTGTGTTATTAATCTTGTCCTGTTCTTTCCAGTGAACATTTGTTCCGACACATATTTTTATCATGCATAGGCAAGGTTGGATTTCTGCATTGTAATATTGCATGTTGAGAGGAATATTTTGTAGTCATCCGGTATGGAGAATATTTGTGTTCAAACCTTATGCATCGTAACTCAATTTGCACCCACTTTCGGTGAATTTTTAGCACTTTTACTTGATCACAGCAGCTCATTGTCAAACATAGGAGGTGACTAAGGAGATTCAACCTCCAGATGAGAAAACAAGAAACAATTTTCTGGAGAGGATAGTGTTCTGGATTCCAAAAATCCAGGAGGAGCCTATTTTTCCAAACATGTACCTACCTACCTACCTACATTGACATACAACAGTCATTGCAATCATAACTCTTTCTAGGCCAGCTAGACCCAGGGCATGGTGCATTATTCCTTTATTAATTGTGCATGGATTATTAACGATACATGCATAATTGAACATTTACGTACAATACAATCGTCATGCTATGAATGCCTTCCTGAAATTTTCCATGAGTTGCAGTCTGATTTCCTGTAGTATGAATTCAGCATCTAGATAGAATGTTTGAACGTAACACATCTCTGTTTCAGGTGTCATGCCTTACTGTGCAGTACCAGAGGTGGGACTGGGCAGACAACTTTAATAAAGAAGAAATCTGGTTACACCATTTTTATTGGAGATTATTCCCGATTTATACACAATGGAGCAGTTTTGTGCTTCCTTGCGGAGATGGGATTTGACGTAATATATGCACCTGCCGAACTAATTATTTGTTTCCCCAGATCTTATATCAAGCGCCTTAATAGCTACCGATGTTTTATATTCGTTGTAACAGTCTGACGCGTGCTTAGGCAACCTTGTTATGGGTGCAATATAACCCAATGGGGTTGACGCACCCTAAAGCCCCAATAATCATCAGTAAAATTGCAAACATGCATAAGAAGTCCCTGGGCCATTTTTGATCACAATGTTGTTTTTCTGATGTTTTCTGATTTGACTCATTCCTTTGGAAAATTAAGACTTCCTCAGATATAAGCACTTTAAGTTCATGTAGTTCTATCTAAGAAATCAGTCCAGGTAAAGAATATTAAATACATTGAAATAACTTTTTAAAAAAGTAAGAAAAACATGACTACATATACCTGCTATCCCACCTCAACAACATATTGGAAGTGTGGGGAAAAGGTTTTGGGTGTGGTGGTATATAATGAAAAATAACATACAATTACCAATAAAAATTAATGCCACCTAACCTAGCCTACTGATGTTGGACGGCCTAAAACCTACTGCTGTTGAATCACTTAAACGCACTAATATTGGATTACTTAAAACCTACCGATGTTGGATTGCCTAAATATGATTTTAAAATGTTATTTTCAAAACAAATTGCAGAGGACTGTCCTTAATAGCCACTGCACGTGGAGGGCATGTATCGTGAAATAAATAAATAAATAAATATATAAATAGGAAGACGTCAGCCTTCCACCGCCGCCGGCTGCCAGCGACCATCGTGCAGACAGTGGATCAGGCGTGCACGGTCCAGTTCGCGGACCGCCGATAGGTCATTCACATAATGACCAGATCAGGTCGCGAGTGATGCCGTTGCTGTATCCGTTCCCGGAGCCGTCCCCGTCGGCTCCTGCGACGTAATTTGCGCGAAGGGTATCTCAGCTCAGGCCACCATCAGTGATAGCCTTACCCGCTGACGTGTGTGTTCCCTTGCCGCCCCAGTTCAGTACACAGGATCCAGTTCAAACCGCGCTGTGACAGACGGTCACCACGCGTGCGCCGACCACTCGTACATTACGGCTGCGATGCGAGTGATGAATGAATGCAGGCTAAGCTACATCTGTAAGATTCTTACATTGTGCGTTCATGTTTGTTTGTTTTTTCTCGCCAACAACAGTTGGCGATCCACGCAGGTAATCGTGCTGCTGCCGTTGTTACTTGGTTATGTTATACGTTCGCGATGCATTCGTACTTGAAATACGTATGCGCAAATACATGTGAAAATCGTACTAAGAACACATTCGCACTCGATATATTCGTATTCGGGGAGTTTTATGAACCACGCAAGCAGGACGCAACATCTGCAGTTGGGTCGAAGGTAACCGTTTTTATGCAATTTTACAATTTGTGACTTGTATCCTCAATGACAGGTGCAGCCAGCTTCCTGCACACAGACATAGCGAACAGATATCATCAGCGGGTATGGACCCCCTGCTACACCAATTATTTTCACAATTTTCTACCAAGTGAAACGCGCGGACCGGCCCGACTCTAGTGGTTACGGTGGGGTGGCGATTACCGCCAAGTCAGCTCTAACTATTACCGTCTTGAAAATTTCTACGCCTCCGAACTCTAGCTCCAAACTAGAATCACTCTGGGCCAAAGTCAAAGTGAAGAGCGGAAAGTATTTCATTCTAGCGGCAATCTATCGGCCACCGCGCAACACTCTTCCTGCTTTAAATGATGACTTCACTGAGCTCGAAAGACAGGTACAATTGGCGACACTGAACTTTACCGGCACTTTCTACCTCGCAGGTGATCTAAACTGTAACCTTCTCGACACGGCAAATAGCCCCAGCAAAACACACCTGCTTGAATTCATCAGCAACTATTCACTTACCATGACAGTGCAGCGCCCTACATTCGCCACAGGCTCTCTATTGGATGTCATCCTAACAAACTCGCCCATTTCCGTCGGCAGAACCAGAGTGAGTTTCTGCCACTACAGCCCACATAAATTTATCACATGTTCCATTAAAGTAAACAGGCCTGCCTTAGTTAACACCGTAATAAAGTCCCGTTCTTACGGACGAGTAGATACCTCGGAACTGACTCTTGACCTCGGTGAGATCGACTGGGTCCAGGTCACTGGGCGCATCTCAGTAACGGATAAATGGGACACCCTGCTGAAATTGCTGACACCTATTCTCGACGAGCACCTGCCCCTCAGAAACATCAAACTTAGGAACCCAACAGCACCATATGTCAGCGAAGCTACCAAACAGCTCATGCACCGGCGAAATGTAGCTCTCCATTTGCAAGATAGAAGCACGTACAAAATACTTAACAGACAAGTTCGCTCAGCTATTAGAGCTGACTGTAGGGACGATATTAGCAGAAAGATATCACAGAAAGGCCCATCAGCTGCGTGGCGTGCTATTAAGCCCATTATCGACACCAAAAAAGGCTCTCATAGAGTTCAACCCCAGGTCCTACCTGAGCATCTAAATCAATACTTTGTTAGTGTCGGACCTAAGGTATCAGCAGAGGTCAAACGCCAGGCAAACATGTCTGAACACACACCTCCCAGTTGCCGGCTATCGCGCGTCTCTACCAGCTCCTATAAAGTATCACCCATATCCCTCGAATAGCTAACCAAAATTGTCATGGATATGAGGAGCACAAGTGCTTGCGGACCCGACGGGATCTGTATTAAGGTCATCAAATTTCTGTTCTTTTTTATCGGAGAAGTGCTGCTCGACATTATAAACACATGCCTGACTACAGCTGATATCCCCTCCACTTGGAAACAGTCAATAGTAACTCCCATTCACAAATCAGGAGATCCTTCGGATCCCTCTAATTTTAGGCCCATCTCATTGGTTCCGGTTATCGCCAAAATCACAGAGAGGGTAGTGCAGAAGCAACTCTATCACTACCTGAACGCAAACCACCTACTGGCCCAAACTCAGCACGGCTTCAGACCACGTCACTCTACGGAAACCGCTCTGATTTCAGTCTCGGACAAAATACTAGCAGCAATGAACCGTTCGGAAATAGCTCTCCTTTGCATTCTGGACCTCAGTAAATGCTTCGACGTAATAGATCACACCAAACTGCTCACTAAACTAGAACTCCATGGAATTGATACTGACTGGTTTAAGGCTTATCTGGGAGGTCACACGCAGGCTGTTAGCATCTCAGATCAACGCGGAAACAGGCATCTCTCCTCCTTTCTTCCTAACAACATAGGTGTTTTTCAAGGCTCATCACTAGGTCCACTCCTCTATTGCATCTTTTCGAACGACCTCAGTTTGCACGTCCCGGTAGCACACGTCACTCAGTTCGCAGACGACACCCAGGTCCTCATCTCCGGTCGCAAATCTGATCTCCCAAATCTGATAAATCAGATGGAGACATGTCTGAACCAACTATACGACTACTTCCTGGATAACGGTTTGAAGGTAAACCCGACCAAAACTCAGCTTCTCACGTTCGGATCGCGTCAGAATCTTCGCAATATTACCCCGATACGAGTGTGCTTTAGGGACGCTGTGATATATGAAAGTCATTCGTGTAGGAACCTTGGGGTGACATTTGATCGCCACATGTCGTGGGATTCCCATGTAGCTGTCGTGGTCCGCAAGTGCACTGGATTCCTTATGGCCCTGAACCACCTGCGTCACCATCTGCCGACCAGTACCCTCTTCACTATAGTCAATAGCTTAGTTATATCCAATATCCGCTACTGCATATCTGTTTATGGGAACGGGTCGGCAGCAAACATCCACAGACTAGACAAAATCATTAACTTCGCCACTAGAGTCGTGTCAGGTCTACGGAAATTTGATCATATTTCTGATTCCCGTAACGAGTTGGGTCTTCTCACCGCAGCTGATCTGCATCTATTTCACAGCCTTACTTTGCTCCACAAGATCATTCTGACGGGTGAGCCAACGCACATTGCCGGTCAAATCTCTGCAAACTCTACCCTGCGAAACCGTCATACGCGTGCAGACGACCACCTGCATCTACCAGCCATACACAGAGAGGCGGGCCGCAGGAGATTTCTCTACTCGTCTGTCTTCCACTACAACAAACTCCCTACTGAAACAAAAACATTGAAGCTGTCCAACTTCAAGAAGCGTGTACGAGCTCATCTCCACGAGCAACACTAGTCACAAAAAAAACACTTACAAAATAGATTTGTGTACACCATGCACTCACATTTAGGCCATCGCTTTCATATCACTTCCATAAACTACTCGTTTACAGCTCGTGTTGCAAGCACGGTGTGTGTAGTGCAGAGTGATATGGGTATTGTATTATGTTGGTGTATGAATGTTTGTTGCGCATGTGTTCCCACTATTGACCACAAATCTCTATCAAATACCTTTCTTTGTAAATATCTGAATTATACCCAGACTGTCCATAATAGCCACTATACGTGGAGGGCATGTATTGTGAAATAAATAAATAAATAAATAAACAATATATACAGACTGCATATGCACCCACAAACCAAACGCGTGCATCCATTCATGTGTAGGCTTAACCGTAAGCATACAAATAGAGGACATAATCATTTGCAATGTCTTGCAGGTGCAGATTGCTTTTGAACCATTAATGCACCAGATACACACACACACTAGCGGATCCAGGGAGTGGCCTTTCCGGCCATGACCCCCCCGAAGCGCTGAAAAGGGGGGCATAGTGTCTTTTGGCCCCCCCCCCCCCCGAAACCAACAGAAGTAAACTAGATTAAAATGCGGTAACCTTTGCCGAGGTTAAAAATAGCGTCGGAATGAAAGAATCAAATTTTAAAAGTATTTTTACACTTGATTGGAAGTAGCATAGTAGTTCTGACACAGATCGAGGGTTCCATGCTGGAAATACACAGGAAATTATGTTGTCATTAATTTTGTTTTCATGAACCTCTTTGAAAATAGTGGTCGAAATCCGGTGCTTTAAACAAAAAAAATAGTGAGAGAATGGGCACCCTCCAAATCCTTTCGACCCCTCCCCTGATGCAATTTCTAGGTACGCCACTGGGGGAGGGGGAAGGGGGTGGGGCTGACTCCGAAAACCGAAAGTTGCCCCCTGCCCCCCCCAACCGGTGGGCTAGATCCGCCAGTGCACACACACACACACACACACATATATATATATATACAAATACATAAATATATATTACGTGGGCTATATGGGGCCTCCTGTCGGTTGCGGATCCAGGTAGGGAAGTTGGGGCATATGCCACCCCATGAAAGGTGGCGTCCCTTCGATCAGGAAAATGCGTCCATCCGCGAAGGCTCGAGTGCACCCAAACACCCTCGAATTTGTTCAGCCACAGGCGCCTCTTGGCAGGAAAGGCACCCCTCAAGCTACTTTCGCGGTGGCGCCACTCCAAACACGTGTCCCCTCCCCCAGATGATAATTCCTGGATTCGTTACTGCCTCATGTGGCAGCTATTGGTTTCCTGCGGCGGCTATGGGACCTCTTATGACGACAGAGGGCCTCTTATTGCGGTCTAGGGGCGGTCAGATCATTTCAGGCGGTCTTCTGCGGTTACTTTTCGGAAACTCTCCTGCCACTGAGGAGAAGAAGCTATGGCGCACTTAACTCCCTAGGCACCCGAATAGGTAGGTCCCTAGGCACCCGAATAGGTAGGTCCCTAGGCACCCGAATAGGTCCTTGGGCACTCTGGCCCTAGGCACCCGAGTAGGTCCTTAGACACTCTGGTATGTCCATAGGCACCCGGTGTAGGTACCTAGGCACATGGGTAGGTATCTAGGCACCCAGGTATGTACCTAGGCACCCAGGTAGGTACCTAGGCACCCAGGTAGGTACCTAGGCACCCGGGTAGGTACCTAGGAAACTGGGTACATAGGGGAAGAGGGGGGGGGGGATATATGAACACGTTCTGTTTCCTGAACACTCAACTTTGGTCGTCTCCCACATCATGCTCAGTGCATAGATAACAAAAAGATGGTGGTATTCATAAATGATGGACCTGTCTCTACCAAAATATGAAAGTCTGATCACTTAATTCTACCTATACTTTGTGTACAGAGGTTGCAAAGTTCACAGGAACCACCATTGTAGGCTTCGAAGAGCAGTTGGCTTAAGGAAACCATAAGGAAGTGACTTCCAATTTGTTTTGGCAATTACACCAGCATTTTTAGTGGCTACTAATAGCTTGTACCACAACAGTTACAGTGAGGTAATCCTGAACAACAACATTTTCATGTTCAGAATACGGCACACCACTATAAAATAATCATCTGTTTTAAAGTTGCTCTTTGCAAGTGGTTAGATGATTTTCATTGGAAGGGACTGGTTGAATATGGATAGCTTGTTCATTTTTGTGTTCCGTAAACACAGTACAATTACTGGTTCAGCCATACAGAAGCAGCAGTAGAGCTATTTCTTTCATAATGCCTTAAATGTTCAGAACCCCCCCCCTCTTCCTCTACCTAGGCACACAGGTATGTACCTAGGCACCCGGTAGGTACCTAGGCACCCAGGTTCGTACCTAGGCATCCAGGTACATACCTGGGCACCCAGGTATGTACCTAGGCACTTGGGTAGGTATCTGGGCACCCAGGTTGGTACTTAGGTACCTGGGCACATGTGAATTTGTTTTATAGGGTGTTTTTGCTTGTTTTAAAAAAACTTATGTTTGGATTACCATCTTTATGAATGTGATAAAGATGATGGGATTTATTTTATGTGAATTAAAAAAGAAATTGAAACATTTCCCAACTTATAAAATGTAAACCAACCTAACCTAGCCAAACCTGACACATTTGTTTGCTTTATGGAGGAAATGTGTGTCAAAACGTTCCTTCTTACCACCTTATAGCACAATAATTCCTGAAAGTTTACAAAAAAATAATGAAGAAAAACCAAAATTTGGGCCAAACTAGCTCGGTTGGTGGAGTATCAGACTCTCGATCCCAAGATTGTTGGTTCAAATCTTGCCACCCGCAGCATTACTGAATCCATAGGCAACCAATCACGGTGAGAGGCTGGAGATGCTATATGACCTAGTGGTTGAAGGTGTTGTCAAAGAATCCAGGGTTCTTTAAAAAAAGATTTTGTTTCTTTCAAACAGCTTGGGTTAAGCCAGGCTGAGTTAGTTTTTTTCAAGTTGAGAATTACCAGAACATAAATTACTTGATTTTTTTTTTTTTTGTTCTCCAAAGTTTCGCTAGTTTATTCTAGGTTAGGTTATGTTCCATTTGTGTTTTATTTGCTTAACATTTCTTTTCATGCTATGTTACCTAACTCAACACTGCTTTTTTGGATTATTTTGCTAGCAACCTGAAAAGTAAGCATTTGCACAGAAAATAATTGGTCCCACCATTCATAAACACGGTATACGAAATAAACATTCCTAAAAATAAAAAAATGACGCCTTATACTGCAAATTTACCTAGGCACCCAGGTAGGTACATAGGTACCTAGGCACCCGGGTAGGTGCCTAAGCAACTGGGTACATACCTAGGCACACGGGAATGTACCTAGGCACCCAGGTAGGTACCTAGGCACCCAGGTACGTACCTAGGCACCCAGGTACGTACCTAGGCACCCGGGTAGATACCTAGGCACCCGGGTAGGTACCTAGGCATCCAGGTAGGTACATAGGCACCCGTGTTAGTACCTCGGCACCCGGGTAGGTACCTAAGCAACTGGGTACATACCTAGGCACACGGGTATGTACCTAGGCACCCAGGTACGTACCTAGGTACCTGGGTAGGTACCTAGGCACCCAGGTAGGTACCTAGGCACCCAGGTAGGTACCTAAGTACCTGGGCACATGTGAATTTGTTTTATAGGGTATTTTTGCTTGTTTTTTTATTTATCTTTGGAATACCATGTTTATGAAGGTGATAAAGATGATGGCATTTATTTTATGTGTGAATAAAACAAAAATGGAACATTTCCCAACTTAAAAAACTATAAACCAACCTAACCTAGCCAAACCTGACACATTTTGCTTTATGGAGGAAATGTGTGTCAACTTTTCCTCTTATCACCTTATAGCACAATAAATACCTCAAAATTTACCAAAAAATAATGGAAAAAAATCAAACCAAAATTTGGCCACAGTAGCTCGGTTTGTGGAGTATCAGACTCGATCCCAAGATTGTTGGTTCAAATCTTGCCACCCGCAGCATTACTGAATCCATAGGCAACCAATCACAGTGAGAGGCTGGAGACGCTATGTGACCTGGTGGTTGAATGTGTTGTCAAAGAATCCAGGGTTCTTTAAAAAATGATTGTTTTCTCTCAAACAGCTTGGGTTAAGCTAGGCTGAGTTAGTTTTTTTTTAATGTTGAGAATTACCAGAACATAATTGCTTGATATTTTATTTTTTTATTTTTTTTTCTCCAAAGTTTCGCTAGTTTGTTCTAGGTTAGGTTATGTTCCATTTGTGTTTTATTTGTTCAACATTTCTTTTTATGCTATGTTACCTAACTCAGCACAGCTTTGTTGGATTATTTTGCTAGCAACCTGAAAAGTAAGCATTTGCACAGAAAATAATTGGTCCAACCATTTTAGCCACATTCACAAACATGGTATACCAAAGAAAAATTCCCAAAACTAAAAAATGACGCCTTATACTGCAAATTTACCTAAGCACCCAGGTAGGTACATACGTACCTAGGCACCCGGGTAGGTACCTAGGCACCCGGGTAGGTACCTAAGCAACTGGGTACATACCTAGGCACACAGGTATGTACCTAGGCACCCGGGTAGGTACCTAGGCACCCAGGTACGTACCTAGGCACCCAGGTACGCATATCTGGACTTCACTTCCATTTTCGATCACCATGGTGTGGTACATGAAAAACAGTCACGTACGCTAAACGCGGTTGCATCTTTCGCCGTGGCAGATTGCACATACAAAAAACAGTCAAATGCCATCGAGCGCATTCTTCGCTTCAGTCGGATGCGCTTATCCCATAGACGTTTCGCGGTATTATCATGCTGTTATGTTAGGCGTCACTGCACGCTCTTGAATATCTAACGCAAATAGGAAGTCTCAGACGAACATTGAGGTATATGTTACATGAATTTTCCGCCCAGTAGCTCCTCAACATTGAGCGATTCAGATGCTTTACAACTCAAAGAATGTACACAAGAGCTTTCGAGGTTAGTACATACATGATCAATGTTTCACAAGCACATTATTCACGTAAACGGGCAAGCGCGCACACACGAGCACAAGCACGCACACGCACTGTATAGCACACAGCTAATTACAGGCATCAATCAAAATATACGTTGCAACAATGTTTTCACTTCATTTATGTCCACACACGATACTTATAACCATACATGAAGGTCGGGACCACCATTTTACCCAAATATAACTTCGATGGCTTCACGCTCTGTTGATGGGTGGGTTGAGAACAAGACAAAACGGCTGTCATCAGGGCCATCAGTATGTGTGCAGACGGCGTAGAACGAACGAATGGCAAAGAGTGCGAAACTGATGCAGGGACCGGATGAGTGGTGGGGGATTGGCTGGCGGGCAGGCTGGTGCCGGTGAAGCACGGACAGATGATATGGTTCTCGGGCGCTTGGCAAACGGACGGGCAGAGTAGATTGTCGTGACGGTTGGTGGGTGGGTTGAAGACGTAGCGGGGTAGGTTATAGCAGCGGGTGGTGGACGGGTTGAGGAGGAGGCAAAACTGCTGTAAGCACGGACTGGTAGGAGTGCAGATGGCGCATGATCAACGGAAACGGTCAAAGGATGATTCATTGATGGAGGGACAAGTCGCTTGACGTCATTGGTTGATCGTGGGACAGGTTGGATGGGGGCAGCGGTTGATGGTACGGCATGAGGGTTGGCGACAGAGGCTGGCGGGCAGGTAGGGGCCAGAGGTCCATGGCTGACACCAACGGCTACCAGATGGGTTAACGAGGCAGGCTGGTGGCGGCAGCGGTTGATGGTGAGACAGGAGAGTTGCCGACAGAGGCTGGCGGGCAGGTGGGGACCGGAGCAGGATCGGTGCCAGTCGCTGACGAAGAGGCCGAGTCGTCATCGCCTGGCTGGTTGATGTCGGCGCCGTCAACTGAGGCCAAATCGTCATCTGATGATCCCGAAGATGTGGCGGTGGCTGCCTGTCAGTGGCATCGCTGGCACGAGATGTTGCCAAAGCTTCCAAGGTCGCGAATTCGTTGGAACCGTAGTCCCGCCTCTGAGAAACGAACATATACGTAAAGAGACTGTTGCAGCGGTGGACAACTTTTCAAAACACATTCAGAGCGTTGGTTGGTTGGTTATTGGAGTTTCGGGTCGCATCGACTGCGTCGGTCATACAGCGCCCAACATTCAGAGAGGCATTGGATACTGTGAAGTTTGACGGCAATAGAAGATGCATATGTGGACTCCAACACCAAAAAAAGTTCATATGATTTGATGTCTCGCTATATTGATGGATAATCTAGCTGGTACCAACACTGGAACACACCACCTAACTTGAACGGAGAGGGGATTCAGCCGTACAGTGATCCGCTAATGATAGGTCATGTAAATACTAATACAGCAGACAAATGACAAAGAAATATCAAAGAATAATGCATAATACAAATATACCAATACCACTTAAATGATAATCGTAGGACGGTATAGTGTCACACTTGTACCGAACCTCGTGGCATGTCATTCTGACTGACTTTTGTTTGCATTTCACTGTTTGACTGACGATGGTATGGGCGCTGCAATTATCTTGCTAGAATAGACACTTGTATACGCAAAGGAAGAATAAGACATCCTACTCGGAGTGGGCTGTTGGATTAAAACCCATAGTTTCATTAAGATTATTGATGCACCTTAGCAACTACAACACTCGTCTATTCCACTTCGTTCATGCCACGCGGCCCTCAAATATCAGTGGAGTGATTGTACATCATCCCTGATTTAATGAATTTACTTCATGTAGACGTCTTGACCTAACCTGCACCTCCCCCAAACTATCCTACCCTACCCTACCTAAAATTGAACCTGTTCAAGGTGCCCACATAAACACAAAAACAATCTTTGCTCATTAATGGGTGTTGGACACTCAGCAGCGCTGAAGACCAGGGCTAGAATGATAGCTTGTTTAAGCATTTTTCTTATTCAGAGCACTATCCTCTCACCTTCCTCAGTTAAAGGTTAAATGGAGCTGTTTGACAATCAGCTGCTCTGTGATAGAGTTCTCAAGATTCCCTGGAAAGTGCACAGAGATTATGATGTCGCAGTTTTGAAAACAAGTATCCGATTAGACGAGCAAATCATTTTCCTCTTCACATCTGAGTTTAGTTTTAGTTATTTGGGCTTGAGGGCGCATCAACTTCATTGGCCATGTAGCGCCCATTCTTCACATCTAGGATTGCGAAGTATAAATCGAACCCTGTTGCAGACTGATCGTGTTTTGTCCGTCGCACAATTGCAGCCAATTGAGGAGATATGGAAGCTGGATATTTTGTCACCCAAGTGCCAGGTTGACGAAATCTCCAGGCTGAAATAGTTCCCAGCGTGACCAAACCTCCAATCTGAAGTGTCAGGTTTGGTCCATCACGATCTCCTCAGTTTTGAGATAATTGCGTACACATGACTTCCCATTTTCCGTGTTTTGAAAGCTATCTAATTTGGGGGACAACGATATCAACGATAACCATACAAACAGCTATTCTATAAACTGGTATTGTATAACATAACATTGCACATCATAGGTAATCCATTCGCCTGGAATTGCGATACGCGATGTTCGTTATCACGATGCCGGATCCCGTTACGATGGGCAAAAGTATGATATCTATAGACGGGATACTTCGAAACGGGGCATGAAGACTTCCACAAATACGCACCAATAGGCAAGATGTCAATACTTCTTTTGGAAGGATGTTGGTTGGTTGGTTATTGGTTTTACGACACGTCAACCGTTGAGTCACGTAGCGTCGCCAATCTCTCACGCCGATTGGTCGCGGGCGGAGAGTAGCGACAGGTGAGACTCGAACCCACAACCTTTCCATTGTAAGACGAGCATCTTACCCCTAGACCACTCGTCCCCTTTTGGAAGGATGTCGATTCAGTGTTGAGTAAGTGGTATATTACATCCTATTTCGCGAATAATTTATAACTGATGCAGAACACGTTTCAGCAGATGCAAGGAGTAACAGTGTTGTCATGTCTGGACCAAAAAGTTGCAAATCACCAGCTGGAGTTACACTCGGAGTAACAACCATTAACAACGTTTGTATGTCACTAAGGTCTGTTTTCGTGTTGTCGCTGTCCGCATGGGACCAAGGGCTTACCGATGACAATTCAGAAGGCGATGGAAGAAATTCTGAAGCAGTGCAGGTGCAGGTACCCGGGAAATGTCCTCGTCTGTGCGGCGACTAGGACCGATTGGCAGATTTTCTAGCTCGTCTGCGGGAACACAGGGTAACACTAAACATGGAAAATACACGCTGAGACAGACGGCTGCGAATTTCCTTGGGTTTACCGTGTCCTCGGCGGGAGTCTCGGTGAGCCCAGAGCGGGCTAGGGCGTTAGGACATTAGGCGTCAGGACGAAAGAGCTCCAGTCACTATTGGGCTGTTGGGCTTCTGCTCTCGTTTCGTGCCCGGATACAGCACCCTCATGGAGCCACCGAGGAGGATGCTGCTGAAGGAGGCGATGCCGTTCAAGTGGATAGAGGAGCTCGCGGCAGTGCTCAAAGGGAGACGTGCTGTACCAGGCAGTCGGGAGTCACCATTTACGACCCTCAGCTTCCACAGTCATAACTTTGGATGCAAGCGATGTGGGCCTGGGTGGGGTGCTGTCTTAGCCTAACTCGGAGGAAGAGAGGGTGGTAGCATTCACGTTGCGTACGCTAAACCAAGCCCAGAGGCGCTGCAGTATGACAGAGAGGCGCTGGCGGTTGTGTGGACAGTGGCGAAATGGAGGAAGTATCTCTGGAATCAGCAGTTATCTGCGACTTGACCATGTGGCATTGCAGACACCGCTGACGTCACCGGGTGTCGCCCAAGCTGCCATGAGGATAACAAAGTGGTCAGACTGGCTCATGGAGTACTCGTTCACAGTTTAGCGTGTGAATGGAGGTGTACGTCCTGCAGATGGGTTGTGGCGATTGCCGGAATGACAAATACAAATGTATCGCTACAGTAAGAGACCGTCCGGCAGCAATCGATGAAGAGTTGGTGGCGGCTATAAGTGAAGATTGTGTTGCGTGATCAGGTATCGCGCCCGTGGTCTCGTAGGCCGAGCGACTGTTCGCCTGACCTTCAGCCATTCTTCCACCTCAGGGATCAACTCACTGTGCAGAGGTATGGATGTGCGCGGCGATTGCCTAATCGTTCCAGAGAGTCTGCTTCGCTCAAACTGCCCAGCCCGGCACATCAGTGACACCAGAGCATCGTCAGATGCAAGCAGCGCCTGCAGGAGCTATATTGGTGGTCTGGCATTGATCGAGATGGTGGAGGCAAGAGCTGTGAAGTCTGCGCCACTGTGTATGGATGAGACGGCGGTACTTCGACATACTCCAATGCATTCAGTGTCTTTACCAGCGGCAGCCTGGAACAAGGTAGGGCTGGGCTTTATTGGACCTATGGATGCAGCCCACGCTCAGCGATATGCCGTGGTTTTGGCAGCCGACTTCTCCCATGTAGGTAGACGCTGGATTTCGCTCGGAGCCAAACTGTCACGTGTGTATTGAATGTATCGAGGTCTTGGCGTCACGCAAAGTATACCCCAGAGAATTGCTGTCCGACAACGGCACGTACTACATATACATTTGTCTCAGAAATTACCTGCAGAGTGTGGGTGTAAGTCATATCCGAGCCCCACGCTACCAACAGGCAGCATCTGGGGCAGTAGAACGGTGCAATCGCGCCGTGAAGGCGACGTTGCAGGCAGCTGACCAACGAGGGCTTGACCGCCGGGCGTGTCGGCAGCGGCTCCTGCAACAGAGCATGAACATTCAAAACGCCGACTGGTACTGGTACCAGCACTGGGACCAGCACGGATATGGCGCAGCTGCTCCACAGGAGGCAAATCTGCACAGGGTTGCACGGCATGGTGGCCAGTCTAGCTACTCCAAGAGAGACGTCCTCTCTGGCGCTGAGGCGACGCGCTGCGGACAGTCAAGGAAGCAGGAGTATACTGACACAATATGTCACAAACAGGTGCCCCACTTCCGTTTCTGAGAATGGATCCGATACAAACCGAAAAATATTATTTCTTGAAATGCCATACCAGACTTAAAACAAAATAGACACAGCAAATTCTCTTCCTGGTGATTGTTTGGAAAATCACACATCAGAAGTGACATTTCTTTCAAATCGCGCCACTTAGTAGTGGCAAGGGAACTCCATCGGTGTTAAAATAATGTTTTTTTCCAGGTGTGAGATGTTGAAATGAGCACAATAGAATGTTGAAAATCTGCATGGAATTAATGTCAATGAGAAAATGTGTATGCCCTTGAAAGTAATTGTTGAGCCAACAGAGTGCTGTGGCTACACCTATGTTTGTTTTGAGATACAAAACAAAAAAGCAAACATTTGCAAGGCATGCCATTTTAGCAGGGCCTATTTTAAGAAAATTTCACTGGGGTGGAACATATGTGGTCCGCCACAAGTCTGAGGTTGGGGGACGCACTTGCGGCCCCAGCTGAACCCAACCTACCCCAATTTTCAATTTTCTCCACGGATTTAGGCCACTTTATTTTCGATCTACCAAAATTTAATATTTATTTATATTTTGATATTTTATACATTTTTTTTTAAACGGCTCTGGGGCTGACCGGAAGGGAGACGACTCGGGAGGACTGTCCGGGAGGGGGAGGCGAGGGCCCACTGAAAAGTATATGAATCGACACAATGCCGATCGGATGCCGAACAGCAAGCCGATCGGAGCGGTGGCAAGCACACATCTCTGCAGCCCTACTTCACACGGCCCCAGAGCGATAGAAGCCCTTTGCGAACTCCTGCTTCATGTACACTTCAGGCGTCGGGTTTCCCCAACGGCGTTCTTTCTTCTGCAGGAAGTGAGCGACGGCAGGTCTCGGGTCATAGCGGCCAACTCCTGTTCCATTCATTGACACAAGCATACGGCCGAGAACTGTGTCCATCATAGTGTTGAGACGATGACTTGACTTTATCTGGTTATAGTGTGATACGGCTCGTTCAGTTCCCATGCTGTGAGGGGTGAGACACATGAATGCAGCCAGGAGTTTCTGGCAGACACCGGAGCTGGTAGCCACCATAGCTTGCAGCTTTGCCCCGTTCAACACACAGCCATCACGAGCGCCACACATGCGTCGCCAGTTGTCAGCCACAGCGACCGCGAATTCGGCCACAGCTTCTTCTCCGAACAGCATCGACACCAGGCCTCGACCTTCCTTTATAAACTCCGTCGCGGACTCGGCTGTGAGGAGCGTCATCAGCACTTTTACTTGTTCCTCTTGGTCAATGTTGAGTCGATCACACAGGAAGTTTTTGGTTGCTGCCACGATCTCTGTGCGAACTGCTGCTATCGATCGGTTCGAGGTTGTCACGTACTTGTTTTTTACGTTCCGATGACCTTTGTCTTCCCCGTCGGTCTGGCTGGTCCCGGCTTCTCCCGCGGTAGACGCCAAGAGAGCCTCCTCTTTGCCACCTGGCACGGGAGCGGCCTCCATCAGCTCCAGATAGTTTTTCGTTCCATCACGTGCTTCCAAGACGTTGGGGATTGTCAGGCTGTCCTGCTGAAGGCGCTTCTACAGATGGCGGACTGACGTCATCGCGTCCGCCATGACCGCAGTCAGGTAGTGGGATCTCCCTCCGTCCTCCCACTTCGCCAGGTACCCTCGTGCCTCCGACTTGGCTTTCTTCTCTTGCGAGGCAGCGATTTCTCTCCAAACTCCTCAACACGCTGGAAGGTTTGCCAGCACGGCGTTGACCAGACTGAGAAGATGCTCAGCGAACCGCACCTCGAAGTATGCTGGAAATGCATACTTTGCTCCCGCTTTCTTTAGCATCTTCGTCCTGGACTTCGATGAGCGAAAGTATGTGGCCACGCTCAGCAAGTCAGACTTCCACAGCCGAAGCTCCGGGACAGAGTTTTCAGTGCTCTCAACAGCCAGATCGGAGCGGTGGCAGACACACCACATCACCAGCAGCTTGTGCTTGATATGGTCTTCCAGGCGTTTCCAGAGGCCACTGGACCGGCCAGTGTTGGCGGCTTCCCCATCTGTCGTTATGCCGACCAGCTTTTCGGTGTCCGCCTTAGCATGGTTCAGGGCGAGCGTAGTGGCTTCCAGCAAGCCCTCTGCACCCCCGCTCTCAGACTCGACTACGCCTAGAAAGAGAGAGGTGAGCCTGCCTCTCTCTGAGACTGTGCGGGCCGTGACGAACTTGGTGTCCAGCTGCATCCGATCCACGCTTCCATCCACCTGGATACTGAAACAGATGCCTGCGTTGATGGTGTCTGCTAGCTTTTCTGCCCCCACAGCTGCAACTGACTAGCATATCCCGGTACACGGCTGGATAGAGGTAGTGTAGCTCTGTTCCAGAGGGAGTTGTGGGTGTGAACTCCCACTCCCACCCATGGTCTGACATGGCGGACAGGAGCCGACTACTGTGCATTATGGCCAGCGAACGACACGGCCATGACCACGCCGACGGAGTCTCGATCATGGAATCGCTGTACACGTCTACAGCCAGCTTAATGAGGGTCTCTATGGTGGTTGACTTGTGCCGCTTGATGATGCTGAGCCACGGGTGTTTGTCGGTTTGTCTGTTCCACATCTCTTCCAGCTTCTGAGCCTCAGCAGCTGCGTGGTGAGGACGACCAAGAAGGAGGTCCACAACACGGCGGAGTTTCTCCACACCTTCTGCAAGCATGCCTGAGGCCGCACCGACGACTCCGTTGGCAGACGCTTTGTTTGCCGCATCCTGCTGGCTCTGACAAACCTCACAAACGATGTAGGCCCTGTTTTTACCGCCGTTTGGTCCCCTTCTGCTCTCCCTTCGCAGTGACTTGCAGTTGGATATCAGCCATTGCAGGTCGAGTTTGTACCCTTTGTACCAGTTCGATCCTGCAGGAGATAGATCAATGACAGTGTTTGCGGAACTAGCCAAACTCTTAATTTATGGAGGATAATTTACGTTATAAATAGGTATATTGGGCATTTTTGTGCTATAAGTAGGTAGGTACCTAAGATACGAAAACCATTGACCTTATATGTCGCACCTACAATCAGCAGGTCAGCACAAGTCCGCAATGAATTATTTTCGTACCTTGAATACTTTGAAGAAAAAAATATGTAGATGCCCATGTCAGGCTATCAGGCGGCAAACAGCATCCCCTCACCTTAAACATTTATCTTAGTGTTACTTATTGTTATGATATGGAACCGACTACCGATAACATTGTTGTATGTATGGGCGTAGCCACAGCCCCCCGGCCCCTCCCAGGTTTTCGGATTTTAAGCATTACGCCTATGGGCGTTGCATAGAAAGAATTGACTTCAAAAGTCCTTCACCTCCCCCTCACCTGTTTTCGCCTCGTGGCGACACCCTTGCTTATGATGATTATGCTTTTGGTTTAAGAGCGCCGCAACGGTACAGTTATATGGTATATAGGTGTGTGCTTACCAGTACAGTGACTGAGAGCGGGCGTGGAGCCGTCACCAGCAGGACGGGCAGAGGCTGACGGCTCCTGGGAGCCGGCACCAGCAGGACGGACAGAGGCTGACGGCTGCTGGGAGCCGTCACCAGCAGGACGAGCAGAGGCTGACGGCTGCTGGGAGCCGGCACCAGCAGGACGGACAGAGGCTGACGGCTGCTGGGAGCCGTCACCAGCAGGACGGGCAGAGGCTGACGGCTGCTGGGAGCCGGCACCAGCAGGACGGACAGAGGCTGACGGCTGCTGGGAGCCGTCACCAGCAGGACGGGCAGAGGCTGACGGCTGCTGGGAGCCGGAGGATGCAGGCCTACAAACGAGTCAATTAGCGATCAACGAAATGTGAGAGATCCATGACATTTGCTTTGTATTTCAGTGCAGTGAAGGAAATGATTTTAATTTTGTGTCAGTATGGTCATTTCATGAACGAAATACTTAGGTACTTGCCCAATGTTACCGGTAGCTTTCAGGCGCCACAGGGTGAATTTGTCCCGAATGTTGAGAATTCTCTTGGATCCCCTCCCCCGCAGAACTGGACTGTGAACTTATTTGCTAGACCCAGGGCATCGTCGACTGGTACTTACTTGAAAAATTGAAGGATTGATGGAGTAGAACAAGACCGGGCTGCCGACTCCCACTGTTTTTGGACCTGCGCCCCTGACGTCTTACGTTTCTTTTTAACGGGCCCCGATCCTTCCATTGTTAGTACTTGTATATGCAGTCTTTATGTAACTTGTAAGTGAAATAATTTCAATTGAAACTTCCACACACTACTTTCGCTGCTGTATTTGATTCCACAGCAAACGTAGCAACTAGCAGCCACCGACACCTCTCTGGCGGCACCGGCAACACAAATGAATGAGCATAAGGCGCGCAGATAATTCACTCGCAGCATCACAGCGGCACGCCGCACGGATGAATTTGAGAGCCATGCGCTTGTTTTTATTACGCACCTCCCCGCGAAGGATTGTGTAATAAAATACCATGCTCGGCGTGGTACCGTGCAAAACTTACGGGTATCTACAGCGTTGCGAGTGTAAGTGCATACACAATGGTGTAGGTACTGTGCTTTAATACATCAAAGTGATAAAAAATATCACAGTGAGCGTTGGATGGCTCATTGATTGTACGGATCAAGTACAAAAAAAATATAGGTTTCTGATGGTTCCAACGACTTCTGAGGCAGCCAGGTTCTCAGAAAGATCCTTCAGCATGGGCCCTCACTGGGGTGGAAAGTCTCGACGACTGGGGTGGAAATCTGGGCGACTAGGGTGGAAGCTTCCACCCCAGTTAACATGTTAAAATAGGCCCTGCATTTTAGTCTTGTGATTTGAGTCTTTAGTCATTTGAGTCTTATGACTAAAATGCAAGTTATGAACAAATGATATAAACACAGGGGTGTCGATTTTTGAAAAACATTGGGGGGGCCGAAGTGCCAAAACACTAGACAGCACCCCCCCACAAAAAAACTCTTCGGATTTAGCCCACTATATTTTCAGATCTCAGAAATTATGATTTCTTATTAGACGATGTGTACGTTTATGTTTATTCAGCATCCTCACCAACGGGTAAAATCGTCCAATAACTGGTGAAGTCACATAATTAAAAGAGCAGTGCTCAGTACATGTCAACGTAACAACTCTTGGTTGGTTATTGGTTCTACGACACGTCGACCGTTGTGTCATATAGCGTAGCCAATCTCTCACGCCGTTTGGTCGCGGGCGAAGAGTAGCGACAGGTGAGACTCGAACTCACCAGCATAACAACTCTGAGTAATAGCATGCGACTGCAGTGCCATATAGTGGGCTCGGATCTATCGTCACCGTCACCGTCACTGTTACCCTCCTCCTCATTCCACACACCAACAAACACTCACCGGCTTAAATAAAAGTACTTCAGCGATCAGATGCAGGCTAAAACACACCGGCATTGATGAAGCATCAGAGCACAGCAGACCTGAACGGTGAGGACGATGGGTGAAAGTATTTCCTTGGTGCCTAACGTTAGGGAGGGGAACGCTTCCCTCTAGTACGCCACTGCGGCTGCTCAACGTGTTTTTTTCCGCAGATTGCACGATCGAGAGTAGAAAGGCCCTTCGGATAATTTTCTTTCGGGACCCATTCTTAATTTTCCGGTGCTCTGGTCGATTCGATGGAGTCTCCTTGTGGTTTTTGTGGTGAAGTCTATTTTATAAGCCCCCTGCAGGCTATTTTTGGAACCCGGTACGATTCTTCTGGCTCTCCGTGCGTTTTTTCCGGTGCCCAAACAGGTTTCTTTTCCGGCGTCCGACGACTTCTTATTTTGTGGATCCTTGACGCAATTTTTCCGTCCGCAAGGTGACATTCCGGGTATATATTGGTACTTGGGAAGCCAGCTGCAACTTGTGGGGCTCCGGCACGACGTTTTGGCCCCAGTGAGATTTTCAAGAGAAGCGGCGTTAATTTTTTTTTGTCTAAGTGCGATTTTTTGGGGCCCCGTCGTCACTTGTTGGGATCCCTTGCGGTGGCTACGACACGTTTGTGGGGGCCCAACAAGTTTTGTGGGCTATTGGAGCTATTGTTGAGATCCCAGATTGATTTTCCGTGTCCGGACTGTTTTTCATTTACCCGGCTTCATTTGTTGGGTGATTTCAACGAGACTTTTTAGAGCCCCGGTGGGACCTGTCAGGCCTCTGGCGTGATTTTCAGGGGCCCGGGTGATAATTCTTAGTACCCCAGTCTCGGCGTGATTTTCAGGAGGCCCCGGCTCGACCGTTTGTGGCCCCCGTCGTGATTTTCTTGAATCCCGGCACCACTTGTTTGCGACCCCAACGTGATTTTCAGGGGCCCAGGTGCAAACTTTTGAGGCCCCAGCGTCATTATCGGGGCCCCTGCGCTACGTTTGGGGGCCCCCAATGTGATTTTTCTGAGCCCCGGTGCGATTTTTGGTGGACGGAGTGAAATTTTTAGGGAGCATAGCGCATTTTTTTCCTTAGCTCGGCGGATTCTTGGTTTCCCCACAACCTATCAAGAGAGGGGGGGAGGCAACTGCCCACAATTCCCCCTCCCCATTCGGTATGTCACTGTGCCATGCAATGATGCAACATAAGAATCCAGGAATAGTTCATCTATTTCATCACACATGTGATTTAAACTCCCCAGTTATCCAGACAGTTTGAGGAAAGTCAAACATCTGCTACATGGATCAGCAAGGATGGATTGTAAGGCAACATGGATACCATGGAATTCCGGTCAGAGTAGTTATGCTACAATACATACCTTCTTCAACACACTGCTTTGGAGAAGGATGAGCTCCTGAAGTTTGGTCAGGGTTGGAGTTGGAGGTGGATGGAGCAACACTGTGAAGGACATAACATATGGTTCAAGAGACTTGTTTCCAGTAACAATACAGGGGATGAAGTAACATTTTCATTGACTTCTATGGTTTTCATTGGCTTCATTGACTTCTATGGTGTCCTGAGTAAGCAGGACAATCGAGATGGGTTTCTGTTATATGCATTTTTTTTTTTTTAAATAAGTTTCATCCGAGTTCTTGTTGGGCTGGCTTTATGAACCAGGGTCGGATTGCTAAGCAGAGCTTGTTGCGTGAACCCTGGCCCCACCACCCGATCCATTAATTCAAGTTAAACGGCAGAATTTTGACCGAAAGTTTAACGTGCCGTCAATGCACCGACACAGCCGCCCGGTATAAACAATGTTATAATGTAGCTTTTATACCCCAGTGAGAATGGTATGGATTCACTCATCAGTGAATTTGCAAACATACTGATGTATCAGTTAACACCAATGCAGGGATCTATGTGATCAACATGGTCTGTGCCCTAAAGCCCAAATAACTAAGTAACAATGCAGGGAATCTGCTGCATAACAGTTTGACCATAAATTAGCCATGATATATGGCATCATACTTCCCATGCTATTTACAATAGTGAGCTATATTTTGTGTACAAACATCAGGACATTAGAAATGTTAATTAACGTTACACACATCAGTTCCTAACAAGTGTCAGCAATACATTTCCTTCATGTGCTTTAAACATGATTCAAGAAAGCACTGTCATCGATTTTAAACTTGCAAAAAGAGTGGGCCGCCTGGCATTTTGAGTGCTATTTGAGTGAATTTGCTGTCTTGTTAGTGAACTGACCACTTATTGAGATATATGTACTTCAACTTTGCCTGCTTCCATCATGAAAATTTGTCATTTTCCAATACATCAGAAATCATTAGAATAACTTCTTGTCTACAAACCGGTGTATGCATTTCTATGAATTTCTCATATTTATTAACACAAATGATGTAGATCTGATCTGCAAATTTATAACTCAGAAAATGTTATCAGCACAGGATTCCATTCCTGAAAATATCGTACTTTCAAAATGTTATTGTTCTTTGTGAACCAATAAGTGCAATGCTCTCATGCGGCATGCAGATGGAGGTTCATCACGTACACCAGGTAGCACAAAAAGAGATATTATTGCAGTCTAAGGTAACCACAAGACATGTTTTACACCCATTTTTACCTCCACGAATCATTCAAAGTAGCTAGGTTTTGTCTAATTGCGTTAGACTAGGCTTTTGTTGTAAGTTAGTAAATGAAAAAAAAATCTTCAAAAACGGTTCAAGCTAGATTAGGTTACGTTAGACTTTTAAGTTCAAAATGTTTGAGAAAAAAGAAATTGGGGGGGGAGAATTTGGCATAAAAATAATAATTTCTTGCATGGAAGTCTAGGCTAGGTTAGGTTAGGTTATGTTACATTTTTTTTTATCTGAACATTATTTTTCATCCTATATTACTCAAATCCAAGCCCCCTTTTCCACGTCATTTTTCCTCACAAATGAAAAGTGTGCATCTGCAGAGGAAATGAGCGGTTACATCATGTTCAGCACATTAACAAACACTGCATTAAAAAATAAATTAGAAGAAGTCAGAGAGTACCATGAGCTGAAATATTACCCAAAAAGCCAGGTATTATCACAGTTTAAGGTAACCACAAGACAAGTTTTACACACATTTTACCTCCATGAAGCATACAAAGGGGTGAGGTTTGTCAGGTTAGGTGAGGCTTTTGTTGTAAGTTATACAAAAAAAATCATTTGTTGGTAAATAATTTTTGTTAATGATTTTTCTACAAAAAAATAATAAACGGTTCAGGCTAGCTTAGGTTAGGTTTTTTAAGTTGAATATATTTGAGAAAATGCCTCGAAAATTTACGTTAAAAACAATTAATTTCTTGTATGGGAAGTTGAACTATGTTAGGTAAGGTTATCATACATCTTGAAAATTATTTGTATGCTAGATTTCCTTACTCCACACCATTTTTTGGTGTTATTTTTTACTCCCAATTGAAAGGCATGCATTTGCAGAGGAAAGGACATTAAATGTGTGCTTTTATGTATTTTATTAATATTTTTATATTTAAATTTCCAATGCAATGTTTATGAATGTCACTAAGCTGATTGCACTACTCAGTTTCTGTGCAAATGCTTACTTTCTAGGTTGTGAGCAAAATAACGTTAAAAATGGGCTTTGAGTTAGGTAACATAGCAATTAAAAGAAATACATTAAAAATTCAACATAACCTAATGTAACCTAAGCTGACCTTGGAGAAAACAACTATAAAAACAAGATTGGAAAAATATCTAGCAATTTATTTTATTGAAATTTTACAAATGAAAAAACCTAACCCAACCTGATCTAACCAGAATTATTGTGCTTTAAGGTGGTAACAAGGCAAGTTATTACACATTTTCCTCCATAAAGCAAACAAATGGGCTATGTTTGGTGATGTTAGATTAGTTTAAGTGTTTTAAGTTCGACATTTTTTGCAAAAATTGTTCCAAAATTTGAACGAAATAGATCTTTTTTCTTTAAAAGCAGCTTATGTTCGGTTAGGTTAAATTGGGTTAGGTTAGGATAGGTTAGGTTAGATTCGGTTAGGTCAGGTCAGGTCAGGTCAGGTCAGGTTAGGTTAGGTTTGGTTAGGTTAGGTTAGGTTAGGTTAGGTTGGGTTACATTTTTTTTATTGTAAAAAAAAATACATTGCTTGAAATTTTTACAACTTGATGTTTTGGTTTTGCTTTTCTCCAAGGGGAGGTTAAGCTAGGTTAGGTTAGGTTATGTTGCATTTATTTTATTGAAAAAAAAATACTTTACCCTATGTCACCTAATTCAAAGCTTTTTGTTGATGTTATTTTGCTTACAACCTGAAATGTAGGCATTTGCATAGAAAATGAGTGGTCCTATCATCTGAGTCACATTCATAAACATTGCATTGAAATGATACATTCCACGAATTCATAAAACACCTTAAAACACAAATTTACCAAAATCGTGTTTATCACATTCCTAAACATTGCATGGGAAAAATTAATCAGAAATTACCTTAAGCTGTAAATTTACCAAAAGGTGTGCCAACCCTTGGACGGAAATGCAACACTAGGTGCCCCAATCCTGGGCAGAAAGGGCACTAAGAGCAGTGGAATGAAAATTTTAATAAAAGTAAACTAAAAACAGCTCTTCTTGAAGACAAACGTGGTAGTTATGTGATATTAACATGGAAACCCTGAGCACAAATCAGAAAAAAGCATGGACTGGACTTTTTCAAGCTTACCTGCCAACTTCTTCAACTACTGTTCCTTTGGGAATTAAATATCAGCAAGCTATTTATTCACTATCTAAAATCACACCAATCCGCAGATACATCAGAAGGTGCGATACATCAGAATGTGCGAAGTACAAAACACGAATCAGTACGACGTCACATGAGATTGGCCTCCGGATTAAACACTGCGCGCAATTGCACCACAGATGTCTTACCTCCGTCACATTTGTCACTGTAACCTCAAATTTAGACTTCAGGCGCTGGAATTTCTGTAACTGGAATTTTTTCTTTGCATGTTACGATTTTGGATGTTCTGAGGAACGCCCATCACGATGTGTGACATTTAATGCGCGCTAGTGTCCATCGATACAAATCAACGCCCCTGCTTTGGAGAAAAAATAGAAACAAAAATTAAGCAATATATATTCTGCAAATTTTCTAAATTGAACAACCGAACCAAACTTACCCGAACCTAATGTCAGCTGCTTTTGAAGGAAAACTTCCACTTTTATTTTATTTTTGAAAATGATTGAACAATTTTTCCAAGGTAAACAACTAAACTAGCCTAACCTAGCTAAATCGGTATTATTGTGCTTTAAGGTGGTAACAAGACAAGTTTTTACACGCATTTGCCTCCATATAGCAAGCAAATGGGTTAGGCTCGGTTAAGTTAGGTTAGTTTAGGCTTTTCAAGTTGGAGAACTTTAAACAAAAATTCCAAAAACGTTTCCCCCAAAAATTGCAAATTATTTGGTAACCTTGCAGTCTAAGGTGTTCTTTTTTTCCCTTAAAACAAAGAAAAATATGCAGAATACCATGTTTATGAAGGTGACTAAGATGATTGGACCCACTTATTTTTTGTGCTTACTTTTCAGGTTATGAGCAAAATAATGCCAAAAAGGCTTTGAGTTCGGTAACATCGCATAAACATATTTTTTTTCATGCAACAAAACCTAACCTAGCCTATCCTAACCTATCTTTTGAGAACAAAAATTAAACTAAATTAAAATTTCACTTAATTTATTTTCTGAAAATTCTCAACCTTAAAAAAGAAACCTAACCGAGCCTAACCTAACCTACGCTGATTTTGAATACAAAATTATATTTTTTGTGAACATGGTTGTAATTTTCTTTCGGAAGCTTTTGGGTATTATTGTGCTTTAAGGTGGGAACAAGAAAAGTTGTATGAGCGCTGTATGACCAACGCAGTCAATGCGCCAGTGAACCCAAATAACCAACCAACCAACCCAGAATGATGTAAGCTGTACTTCCACAGTGGATGGAATTCCAGCTGCTTTGTTTGTTTTTGCACACAATTTTAATTTTTTTCAGCAAAAGGTGGAGAGTCAGTCCACTATCTAATCCAAATCTGTTTCTATTCAGTACAAAATGTGCTGGTTAACATCAATGTTTCTACTTAGCATGGTGTTTTTCATTTTTTCCCTTTAGCTTTCTTATCAGCATAAAATAGCATAGGTTATTGGGGGGCCCAAAACAACATTGGGGGGGGAAGATCAACATTGGTGGGGCCCCACAAAAGGATGCAAATCGACGCCCCTGCATACATGCATGATTTTGCACTTATCAAAATTTAATTTCATCTGCCATTTTTGGACCACTTCACAAGCTCTTCTAAGACTTTCTGCAGCATGTACCTAGGTGCCTAGGTACCAGGCAAATATCAAACTGATAGTGTGATGAGTGGGCTGTTGAGGTTAATTATAGTTTTTATATCCACACTCTCAATGATAACTGATTGTTGTTCACGGGACTGGATTGTATGCAAGTTTGACAATGACAATTGGTTTTTGTGCACACCATTTTGAATTTTGTAGCAAAAGGTGGAGAGTCAGTCCACTAACTAACCCAAATCTGTTTTTTTAATTACAAAATGTGCTGGTTAACATCAACTACATTTTCTATGTACCTAGCATGGTGTTTTTCTTCTTTTTTTCTTCAACTTTTTTATGAGCATAAAAATAGCATATGTTATTGGGGGGGCCAAATCAACATTGGGGGAGCCAAGATCAACACTGGTGGGGCCCTGGCCCCCACAAAAGGATACAAATCGACGCCCCTGCCATCTAGACATTAGGGGGATGTCCCCATCCTAGCCCCGCCTTCAGCGCCTAAAATATAACACAAACTATAACTTAAAATTCCCTTTATGTAAACGTCCACATGCCTGCCCCTTGATCGCAAACACCCGCTTTTATAGTCAGACATGTAACGTACTCGCTTCAAAAAAGGTGGCGCAAATGACCTCTGTGGTCCGGTACGCCTGAAAAAGTCACTCCCCCATGCAGTTAAATTGAAACTTGCCTGATGCTACCAATTTCTGCAATATACGAATAAAAACCTGTGACGTCATCAAGATTTGAATGCGACTTTGGTGTACCTTTTAAAATAATGGTATTTTTGCGGCGTTTAATAATGGTGTTTTTGCGGCGTACGAGACATTGGGCTTGTCAAGGCTATTTCTCTTGTATAGCATTGGTCGTGGATGACTAAGGTTTGCTTAAAAGTCATGTGAGCCATAGCTTTCTTTTTTATTCTTTTAGGAATACCAATTATATTGCAGTGGCCATGCAGCTTCTTGCTGAGTTTTCTCTGTCATGGCATCATAAGCTGGCAGATTTGCCCACACATGGCTCTCGTTTTCCCCATATCAATATTGAATGCATGCATTGTTATTGGGCATTTAGGTAGTTACCTAGGTAAATATCAAACTGATGGTGTGATAGGTGGGCTGCTGAAGATAATTATAGTTTGCATATCCACAATCTCAAGGATGATTGTCTGCTGTTCACTGGACAATGCAAGTTTGACAATGACTGGAAATTAAGAATGGATTTTTTCCTGTTTAAGCTCACATGTGTGTGGTTTTGCCATTGGTGGTGTGTACAAACATCAGTATGACAATCCAATTGTTGTTTTGTGGGTTAACATTAAAAAAAGACAATCTGGTTTAAAATGCATCATCAGCGAATCTTAACATTTTATGGCGTAAGTTTTCCTTGCACAGTGGAGGGAAATCTAGCTATTTTGTTTTTTTTGCACATAATTTTGAATTGTGTAACAAAAGTTGGATACTCAGTCCACTATCTAATCCAAATCTGTTTAACCTGGTCCAAACATAAATGGTAATTTTAAAAGTTTAAGGAAGTGCACTACACAAGTGTATTTTTATTCCACTATATGTGCCTGTATTGTGTGCCAAATTTTGGACGATTTCATGAATATCTAAAGGTCGCGCAAAATCTCATCTTTGGTTTCTCTCTTTTGCAGATGGCCTCCTCAGCACCGAGTACGCGAAGTGGACCAGAATGGTGGTTATTATGGAGTCCCCTTCAGTTTTTCTTAACTGCACGGCTTCCAACGCGAGGTGACGTACTTCGCATGTCACAATTATTTCACCCCAAGCAGAAATTGCCTTTCCCAGAAAGCTTCAAGAAGACCTGTGAAGCCTGCTGTGCCATCTGGACGAGGGCAAGGATCCCTACCCTGCGGTTGGATTCCTGTGTGAGGAATTTGGAGAGTTGATGCGGGAATCAGAACCTCAAGAAGAGCCGAAAGCGAGGTGACACACATGCGATGATTTTCCACGCATCACTCGGCGACCTCTTCGACATCGGAGCCAGTGATGCTCTGGCACAGATGACTGTTGAAGAGGATCGTGTGTTTTACCAAATGCAACGTGGGGACGTCACCTCCTGCAGCATGCATGGCCCTGATCTCGTGACAGCGGGGAGGGAGAGTCGGAAGCGACTTCGGGAAGAACAAGAGAAGGCGAGAAGGTCGAAGGCAAAGGCTGAGGCAGCTTCATCCTCGGTGGCGGCGGCTCAGCTGTCTTCCACGTCCTCCTCCAACCTCGAGTCCGAGGACAACGAAGACTACTTCACTTCTACTCCCAGTTGCTCGGCAGCGTCTGCAGCTCCTCCCAAACGACCAAAGAACATTTTCGCCTCCCCTGCTGTCGCATCAGCCCTCGATCGAGTCAACCTTCTGGACTGTGGAGCCGTGTTCGTGGCAGGAACCGTGGCACCTTGGCCATGATCTTTCAGATCTGACCCCCCTCTCCAGAAGCTCAGTCAGGCGATCTAGGCGGCAGGCACGGCTTCAAGCGGACACTCAGGATCGAGAAGACTTCACCCCCAAAGGTCCACTTCTCCTATACTGGGATGCCAAGCTTCTCCCAGACTATACTGGGGATGGGAGAACGGTGGACCGTGTGGCCGTGCTCGTTACTGGCCCGGGCGATTTCGAGAAATTATTGGCTGTGCCGAAGACGGAAAGGGGAACTGGGGAGGGACAAGCAGCGGCATGCATGACGACTCTTGACGGTTAGTCACTCCGTCCTCATATTCAAGGTCTGGTCTTCGATACGACTGCCTCCAACACGGGTCTCCACCGTGGAGCTTATACGCTGATTGAAGAAGGACTCGGGAGGGAACTAGTGTGGATAGCTTGTCGTCATCATGTCTTAGAGATCGTCCTCTCCAGTGTCTTCAAGGTAGTATTCGGGCCAACGGGAGGACCTGAAGCTGGACTCTTCAAGAGGTTCCATATGTTTTGGCCCAAAGTCAACCAAGAGATGTACGTTGGTGCCCCAGGTGAGATGTTCCGCGACCACAGATTGGAAGAGCAGCGCATTGACATGGTTTCCTACATCCAGCAGGCTATGAAGGAACAAGTGCGAGCAGACTACGCCGAGTTCCTCAGCCTGAGTCTCCTCTTCTTGGGTGCAGGGGGTGATCAGCGGGCCAAGTTTCGGCCCCCAGGCCTGCGCGGTGGATGCAGAAGGGATTGTACATCTTGAAGATCTTCCTCTTTCGGGACCAGTTCCGTCTCGCTGCCAAGGAATTGCGCGCCATCAGATCACTCTCGCTTTTCGTCGCCTTGGTCTATGTCCGGTTCTGGAACGAGGCTCTGCGTGGCATACAGGCCCCCGGCAACGATTTGGAATTCCTCCAAACCCTTCGAGCATACCCAGACAAAGAGGTCGCAGATGCTGCCATCACCGCCTTTGCACGCCATCTCTGGTATCTGGCAGAGCACCTGGTTGGACTGGCGTTCTTCGACAAGTAGGTGGACGTGGTGACGAAGCGCAAGATGGTGACCAACCTTGGGCGGGAGAAGAAGTCAGGGTGCCCCCGTCGCTTGCAAGGAGTCCCAGAGATCGGAGTTGGGCTGGAGGAGTTCGTGACCAAGAGGACGCTGAAGGTGTTTAACGTCATTGCTGAGCAGGGGAAGGAGAATGCAAAATCGTCCTTTTTGAAGGAAGACCCCGGAAAGTGGGAGACGAACACAACGCTCCTGGAGATGAAGAAGTCTGCGAGTTCTTTGAATGTCGTTAACGATGCAGCAGAAAGAGCTGTTTCTCTCATCCACACCTTCAACACATCGCTGACCAAGGACGAAGAGCAGAAACAATACCTACTCCGCCTCGTGGCTAATCACCGGCGCCGCCTCCCTGCTCCGACCAAGGGGGGGAGGGACTGATGAAAGAGGGTAGTTGCTGAATTGTAGAGGGACAGGTTGAAGTCTCACTTCATTTCGTCATTCAAGTTGGCACGATGAAGCATTATTATTTATTAAGGTTATTTTGTTTTCATAGAAAATAGGAGCTATGCTACGCGAAAGAAAAACAAAAATTAGCATCCCTTCAGGTTCTCTTCTGTCGGAAAAAAGATACCTTTTTACGCGACCCCTAAAATTAAACGATATTTCCTCAAAATTGGTCTGAATGTTATTCATGAACAACAAAAAAAACTTGTGGAGCTAACAATTTTTCAACTTTCCTTTTTTGGACAAGTTTACCTAGACACCTACCTAGGTGCCTAGGTAAATTTACAGTATAAGGCGTCATTTTTAGTTTTGGGAATTTTTATTTGCTATACCATGTTTATGAATGTGGCTAAAATGGTTGGACCAATTATTTTCTGTGTAAATGCTTACTTTTCAGGTTGCTAGCAAAATAATCCAAAAAAGGGTGTTGAGTTAGGTAACATAGCATAAAAAGAAATGTTGAACAAATAAAACACAAATGGAACATAACCTAACCTAGAACAAACTAGCGAAACTTTGGAGAACAAAAAATAAAAAAATAAAATAACTCAGCCTAGCTTAACCGAAGCTGTTTGAAAGAAAACAATCCTTTTTTAAAGAACCCTGGATTCTTTGACAACACATTCAACCACTAGGTCATATAGCGTCTCCAGCCTCTCACTGTGATTGGTTGCCTATGGATTCAGTAATGCTGCGGGTGGCAAGATTTGAACCAACAATCTTGGGATCGAGTCTGATACTCCACCAACCGAGCTACTGTGGCCCAAATCTTGGTTTGATTGTTTTTCATTATTTTTTGTACACTTTGAGGCATTTATTGTGCTATAAGGTGATAAGAAGAAAAGTGTTGACACACATTTCCTCCATAAAGCAAAATATGTCAGGTTTGGCTAAGTTAGGTTGGTTTACATTTTTTAAGTTGGGAAAGGTTTCAATTTTTTACAATTCACACATAAAATAAATCCCATCATCTTTATCACATTCATAAACATGGTAATCCAAAGATAAATAAAAAAAAACAAGCCAAAACACCCTATAAAACAAATTCGTATGTGCCCAGGTACCTAGGTACCTACCTGGGTGCCTAGATACCTACCCAGGTCCCTAGGTACGTACCTGGGTGCCTAGGTACCTACCCGGGTGCCTAGATACATACCCGTGTGCCTAGGTATGTACCCAGTTGCTTAGGTACCTACCCGGGTGCCTAGGTACCTATGTACCTACCTGGGTGCCTAGGTAAATTTGCAGTATAAGGCATCATTTTTTAGTTTTGGGATTTTTATTTGGTATACCATGTTTATGAATGTGGCTAAAATGGTTGGACCAATTATTTTCTGCGCAAATGCTTACTTTTCAGGTTGCTAGCAAAATAATCCAAAAAAGCGGTGTTGAGTTAGGTAACAGCATAAAAAGAAATGTTAAACAAATAAAACACAAATGGAACATAACCTAACCTAGAACAAACTAGCGAAACTTTTGAGAAGAAAAAATAAAAAAATAAAATATCAAGCAATTATGTTCTGGTAATTCTCAACATAAAAAAAAACTAACTCAGTCTAGCTTAACCCAAGCTGTTTGAAAGAAAACAATCCTTTTTAAAGAACCCTGCATTCTTTGACGACACATTCAACCACTAGGTCATATAGCGTCTCCAGCCTCTCACTGTGATTGGTTGCCTATGGATTCAGTAATGCTGCGGGTGGCAAGATTTGAACCAACAATCTTGGGATCGAGTCTGATACTCCACCAACCGAGCTACTGTGGCCCAAATTTTGGTTCGATTTTCTTTTCATTATTTTTTTGTAAACTTGGAGGTATTATGGTGCTATAAGGTGATAAGAAGAAAAGTTTTGACACACATTTCCTCCATAAAGCAAACAAATGTGTCAGGTTTGGCTAGGTTAGGTTGGTTTACATTTTTTAAGTTGGGAAATGTTTCAATTTTTTAAAATTCACACATAAAATAAATCCCATCATCTTTATCACATTCATAAACATGGTAATCGAAAGATAAATAAAAACAAGCAAAAACACCCTATAAAACAAATTGACGTGTGCCCAGGTACCTAGGTATCTACCTGGGTGCCTAGGTACCTACCTGGTTGCCTAGATACCTACCCAGGTGCCTAGGTATGTACCTGGGTGCCCAGGTATGTACCTGGGTGCCTAGGTACGTACCTGGGTGCCTAGGTACCTATCCGGGTGCCTAGGTACATACCCGTGTGCCTAGGTATGTACCCAGTTGCTTAGGTACCTACCCGGGTGCCTAGGTACCAACACGGGTAACTAGGTACCTATGTATGCCTAGGTACCTACCCAGTACCTAATGTACCTACCTGGATGCCTAGGTATCTACCCGGGTGCCTAGGTATCTACCCGGGTGCCTAGGTACGTACCTGGGTGCCTAGGTACGTACCTGGGTACCTAGGGACGTACCTGGGTGTCTAGGTACCTACCCGGGGCCCTAGGTACATACCCGTGTGCCTAGGTATGTACCCAGTTGCTTAGGTACCTACCCAGGTGCCTAGGTACCTATGTACCTACCTGGGTGCTTAGGTAAATTTGCAGTATAAGGCGTCATTTTTTAGTTTTGGGAATTTTTCTTTGGTATAGCATATTTATGAATGTGGCTAAAATGGTGGGACCAATTATTTTCTGTGCAAATGCTTACTTTTTAGGTTGCTAGCAAAATAATCCAAAAAAGCGGTGTTGAGTTAGGTAACATAGCATAAAAACAAATGTTAAACAAATAAAACACAAATGGAACATAACCTAACCTAGAACAAACTAGCGAAACTTTGGAGAAAAAAAAATCAAGTAATTTATGTTCTGGTAATTCTCAACATGAAAAAACTAACTCAGCCTAGCTTAACCCAAAAGAACCCTGGATTCTTTGAGAACACATTCAACCACTAGGTCATATAGTATCTCCAGCCTCTCACTGTGATTGGTTGCCTATGGATTCAGTAATGCTGCGGGTGGCAAGATTTGAACCAACAATCTTGGGGTCGAGAGTCTGATACTCCACCAACCGAGCCACTGTGGCCCAAATTTTGTTATTTTTCATTATTTCTTTGTAAACTTTCGGGTATTATTGTGCTATAAGGTGGTAAGAAGAAAAGTTTTGACACACATTTCCTCCATAAAGCAAAGAACTGTGTCAGGTTTGGCTAGATTAGGTTGGTTTACATTTTTTAAGTTGGGAAATGTTTCATTTTTTAAATTCACACAGGAAATAAATCCCATCATCTTTATCAGATTCATAAACATGGTAATCCAAAGATAAGTTTTTTTTAAACAAGCAAAAACACCCTATAAAACAAATTCACCTGTGCCCAGGTACCTAGGTACCTACCTGGGTGCCTATGTACGTACCTGGGTGCCTAGGTACGTACCTGGGTGCCTAGGTACGTACCTGGGTGCCTAGGTACGTACCTGGGTTCCTAGGTACCTACCCGGGTGCCTAGGTACATACCTGTGTGCCTAGGTAGGGGAAGAGGGGGGGGGGGGGTTCTGAACACTTAAGGCATTATGAAAGAAATAGCTCTACTGCTGCTTCTGTATGGCTGAACCAGTAATTGTACTGTGTTTACCGAACACAAAAATGAACAAGGTATCTGTAATATACTCGGCGGCGGTCCGGTACCAACTGGTTTATTGAGCACTCGGGTCACGGGACAACGAATCGGTCAGCATGCCCCGCGGCGGCGGACCGCGCGCAGAGGCGGCGCCAGGTACTGAGCGGTGTCACATCGAATGTGGGTCAACACACATCATCACACTCCTCCACCCCGAATACATACTTCAAAAGCAGAGAGAGGAAAACATACGAAAATTACTTATTTCGCCATGTGAGCAACTCCTAACATCAAAGCTGAAAAAAAAACACCAAAAAACGTACTTTACGTGCAGCATCACATTACGAATACATTAACCAATCGGGCTGCTTCAGCGTTTGTCTGACAAGCAAATCATAAGTCCTTGGGGAACCCGGGGCACTGAGTTGTGCCTGAATCCTCGGGGTACAAACTTCAACTGGCACAGTTGTTGTTGCCAACGCTACCGGCGGCACGAACGGTACAAACAACGGCACAGGAGTCACTGCCGACGGTAGTGGTGAGCTCGGTGCGCTACCAGAGGCGGTACACGTCGGCCGCGGTCTCACCTGATCCAGATGCCTCTGAATCACTCTGCCATCCTGCAGACGCACAGTTATTTTAAGTCCCGATTTGGCAGTCACGTGACCTGCCAACCAACGTCTCCCTTCCCCACCACGGACACGATCAACAGCCGACACATACACCGGCTGTCCCACCTCAACCGACCGGTCTTGGGTGCCCCTGTCACGTACACATTTTTGTTTTTCCTGCTGGATTCTCACTTTTATTTCCAAATCGGGTTTCACCACGTCGAGTGGGGTGCGCATGGGACGACCCAAAAACAACTCAGCTGGGGAGACACTGGTTGTGGAGTGAGGTGTACCGAAGTTAAAGTTAATACGAACGAGCCAGCCTCTGGAATGTACTGTATGCGTCACCGCGATGGGGCCGCATGAAGCACCCACACACCTGTCACAACAAGAGCGTCAGGCATGCGGCCCACCCGATCTATCACAGATAAGGCCAAGTGCCGCCCGCATTGTTCGATTATTAGCCACCGCGATGAGATCACCTTACGAGGTTATAACTGATAAGAACCGGAGCTCGTGTCGAAGAGTTCGCATACCACAAGGCTACTGGCGCCACCAGTCGGGTACGTCCACGAGTCATCGCTGGTTGCCACGCGACCGAGCAGCCAGGCTGCCGTGCAAAACTGCAATCTCAGCGTGCGAGAAGTGCATTAGAACTGAACCCATGACCTGCGGCGAATCAACAGTCAGCAACGTCCAGCGAGGGCAATGGCCGCTGGCGTGTCGGGCCAATCACGGCCCGGTTCACTTGCGGGTTGGCGTGTTATGTAGAACCAGCCAATAGCAGTGCGGGTTGTACGCCGTCAATGTATTTACGTGGGCGGACTCGTGTGTATATATATGAGTGCTAATGAAAATAAAAGGAGCTCGAGACTCGACCTAGACTCGGACTACGAGGTAGAACCATCACGTCTTCGCGATTTCGGAGCGCACTGGCGTTCGCCTGTCGCGACTCAACGTAGTTGGCGGGCCGAGGAAGCATCCAGCCCGGGAAGTCACTCATCACGGAGTTTTAACGAGTGAGCTGTCCACCTACTGTTCTGGGGTATACAAAGCGGAAGCGATTGGTCTATCCCTAGATTTCCCACGGCCAGGGAAAAAACTACCCTATAGAGGTGTAGCCCGGTAACGGAATAGGAACCGTGAAACCTTTGTCTGAGGACTGCCTGACGTTTGCTTCCGGTAAGACGATTTAAAAGTCTGAACACTTCGCTCACTCAATCCGTTGCTCTTGGGCGACAAGGGTGGGGAAGTCAAGTGGGTAATGCCATTCTTACGGCAAAAAGTCTGAAATTCACCTGACATGAAACACTGGGCACCATCAGATACCAAGAATGTTGGTACTCCCCATGATGCAAAGGACGCTCTCAGGTGCTCCATTGTCCCTAATGAAGTTGCTGTGCGAGAAGGATATATATCCATCCACTTCGAATGGGCATCCGTAATGACCAGAAACATCCACCCATCGATAGGCCCACAATAATCCACATGAACTCGCTGCCACGCTTTCGCAGGCCAGACCCAAGGGTGAATGGGCACTTCAGGTGCACTGGCTCCATGTTCCTGACACACCTCACAGAGTTTCGTTACTTTCGAGATGTCGTCATCTAACTTTGGCCACCAAACATACATTCTAGCGAACGATTTTGTGCGTGACTCCCCACAGTGGCCATCATGTAGTAGCCTGAGAATTTGCGGACGGCCCTGGGGCGGAATTACAACACGGGAGCCCGAAAGCAGACAGCCATCCTGTAGACTCAGTTCAGATATCCGAGTTTTGTATGGAGCGAACTCGGGTCCCAACAAAACCGATGTCGGCCAACCCTCCCGGACATACTTAGTCACTTGCGACAACACCGGGTCTCTCGCAGTCCACAGGCTAATCTGATCAGCCGTTACAGGAGTTGAATCCAAGAACTCCATCAAGTGGATTGTCTCAGCAGGCGGAGGGGAGATGGCACAGTCAACAGTGCCGCAGCGGAAGCCGGCTCAGAGCATCGCAATGTGCCTGCTTTGCAGCCGGCGCATACTCGAGCCTGTAATCATACGCGCTCAGCATGAGCGCCGAACTGACGACGCGCGGCGATGCCATCAGAGGTAGAGGCTTATTCTCACCAAGGAGGCCCAAAAGCGGCTTATGATCAGTACAAATAATGAAAGTTCGGCCAGCCAAATAATAATGGAAGTGTTTCACTCCAGTAAGGACCGCTAGACCCTCTCTGTCAGTCTGGGAGTATCGACGCTCCGTGTCATTCAGAGACCGAGAGTAATAAGCCACAGGCTGCTGCCCATGCTGGAATCGCTGGCTTAAGACACAACCTATTCCGACAGGACTCGCATCACATGCCAAGACTACAGGTCGATTCGGATCAAAATGCGCCAGGACAGGTGGGCTTTTCAGCAGGTGCTTCGCTTCGCAGAAAGCCTGATGCTCAGCCTGAGTCCATTTCCAGGCTTGTCCCCGTTTCAACAGGGTATACAGAGGTGTCAATGTTGTGGACAGCCCTGACAGAAACTTGGAGTAGAAGTTGATCAAGCCTAACCAACTCCTCAGCTCTGCCACGTTGGAGGGAGTGGGCGCGCCCACAATGGCCCCTACCTTCTCAACAGTCGTCTCTATCCCACTGCCGCTAACTTTATGACCCAAATAGGTCATACTCTCAACAGCAAATTTGCACTTCTGTTTGTTGACGCGCAAGCCCGCCCCCTTCAGCCTGCGCAACACTTCACGCAGAGCTTGCAGATGAGACTCTGCTGAGTCACCCGCAACAACGATGTCATCTTGAAACACACACACACCCGGAATACCGGCCAGGAGGGTATCCATTGTACGCTGGAAGAGACTCGGGGCAGAGGAATATCCGAAACTGAGCCGGGTGGGGCGAAGAAGGCCCCTATGTGTATTTACGGTCAAGTACTCTCGGGACCCATCCTCTACCACGAGTTGATTGTACGCAGACTTCAGGTCTATCTTTGAGAAAACATTACTGCCCACCAACTTCGATGTCAATTCCTCGACACGGGGGAGGGGATACTGCTCAACAGGTGCAGCCTTGTTTACTGTGAGGCGATAGTCGCCACAGATCCGTACAGTTCTGTCTGCCCAGGGGACCACGACCAACGGCGCTGCCCACCTGGAGTGTGTGACAGGCTCCCAAAGACCCTCCTTATCTGCTCATCCAACTGCGCGTCGACTTGTTCTCTATAAGCCAGGGGAACTTGCCGAGCCCTAAAGAATCTCGGCTGAACATCTGGATCCACTGAAATCCTGACCTGTTCTCCATTGTAACGGCCCAGGTCATCCTCAAACACTTTAGCAAACTCACTTAGAGTTTCCCTCAGGCCCCCCCCCTTCCCCGACAAATGGCAGATCGAAGGCCAATCGAGTCTGAGGTGAGACAGCCAGTTGCGACCAAACAGCATCGGCCCCTCCCCTTTAACAACAATCAACGGTAACTGACCACACTGATCCACGTATTTCACTGCCACGTCAATCTGGCCACACACGGGCAGAACCTCCCCACTATACGTTCTAAGCGTGGAGTCACAGGGTATTAGTTCAGGTGTATCAGGAGCCCACAGACGCAACAGCTCCTGCTCAGAACACACACTGACCGCAGCCCCAGTATCCACCTCCATACAGGCATCCCTACCATCCAGTGACACTTCCACCATAAGCGGTGGTTTACGTCCACCCCAGAGAACTGCGAATGCAATCGAAACAAATCGTATGATTGTCGCTCACCGTCACAATGGCGATTCTCACTTGAAGTCAGCTCCATTGCACTGTTGTCCACCGTCTCCTCTGAAACGTGACATATTTCCTGCGCCTGTACCGCTGCGCGACAAGCTCTCCTGATGTGCCCCTCTCCACCGCATCGGAAACAGCGGCACGCTTTAAAGGGGCACGCAGAAGGTGAGTGTCGGCGGCTGTGACACCGTGCGCACCGATCCAGAAACGCCGGCCCGCTGTGTCTCGGACCATCGCTGTGTCTCGGAGCCCTGTCTATTACGCCTCCCCTGCTCTGCCACGGCGCCCGCTGCTCCCCCACTCTGCCGACCCCAGGTCGCGGCTGAAAGGGCCGGGAACCTGAATCCACGCTCTGAATGACGTCACCACCAGTCGGCACGGCGATTGGTTCACGACCACTGAGCCGGCCGATGGCGTCACACACGGCAGACTTCCCGCAAAGCTCCGCAGCGTTGGCAGCGGCAGATTCGTGGGCTTGGGCGATGGTGTTCGCTGACTTGAGAGTCAAGCCAGGCTCGCTGAGCAATCTGGTTTGCAGAGGCTGGTTCTGAATACCGCAGACGAGGCGGTCACGAAGCATCTCTTCCAGAATAGACGGCTCGTAGTTGCAAGACGTCGCCAACTTCCGCAACCGAGCCACGTATACTGGCACGGACTCGCCACGTTCACGGATGCACGAGTTGAAACGGAAGCGGGCAAGGATCGATGAATCCGCCGGCTCGAAATGGTCGCAGAGCAGCTTAATCAAATCCTTGTACGACACTTCGTGTACTGACTTCAGGGCAATCAAATCTTCGACCAGGCTAAACGTGCTCGCACCCACAACGCTCAAAAAGATAGCGCGACGTTTCTCCACTTGATCATCATTGATAACATTCGCGACGAAAACTGTTCGATGCGTCGGCTATATATACCAAATATCTCCACTGACACATCAAACTCTGGCGCTTTGCCAATAAACGCCATCACTCGTTTTCACCGTACACAAAGAAAACCGAAACTGACACACCAAACCTCAGAGACCCGGTCAGTTCACTCACTGGTCGCCATGTAATATACTCGGCGGCGGTCCGGTACCAACTGGTTTATTGAGCACTCGGGTCACGGGACAACGAATCGGTCAGCATGCCCCGCGGCGGCGGACCGCGCGCAGAGGCGGCGCCAGGTACTGAGTGGTGTCACATCGAATGTGGGTCAACACACATCATCACACTATCCATATTTAAACAGTCCCTTTCAATGAAAATCCTCAAACCACTTGCAAAGAGCAACTTTAAAACAGATGGTTATTTTATAGTGGTGTGCCGTATTCTGAACATGAAAATGTTGTTGTTCAGGAATACCTCACTGTAACTGTTGTGGTACAATCTATTAGTAGTCACTAAAAAATGCTGGTGTAACTGCCAAAAAAAATTGGAAGTCACTTCCTTATGGTTTCCTTAAGCCAACTGCTCTTCGAAGCCTACAATGGTTCCTGTGAACTTTGCAACCTCTGTACACAAAGTATAGGTATAATTATGTGATCAGACTTTCATATTTTGGTAGAGACAGGTCCATCATTTATGAATACCACCATCTTTTTGTTATTTATGCACTGAACATGATGTGGGAGACGACCAAAGTTAAGTGTTCAGGAAATAGAACGTGTTCATATATACCCCCCTCTTCCCCTATGTACCCAGTTTCCTAGGTACCTACCCGGGTGCCTAGGTACCTACCTGGGTGCCTAGGTACCTACCTGGGTGCCTAGGTACATACCTGGGTGCCTAGATACCTACCCATGTGCCTAGGTACCTACACCGGGTGCCTATGGACATACCAGAGTGCCTAAGGACCTACTCGGGTGCCTAGGGACCTACCCGGGTGCCCAGGGACCTACCCAGGTGCCCAGGGACCTACCCGGCTTCCTAGGAACCTACCCGGGTGCCTAGGAACTTACCCAGGTGCCTAGGTACCCACCTACCTAGGTACGAAGTTGGTGCGTTCTTTGATATCTGGTTTCACATTCGTACATGTCTTACCTGTATAGGTAGGTAGGTACCTGAAGAAGCACAAACTGAGAACAACTGCGAGACTACACCAACCTACTCACCTGCATCTACCGAATCCGACTGGAACAACCACAAAACTGCGGATTCAGAAACGGGACAGCGAGTACCCGCGGCCGGCCATATTTACGTATGCAAGAAAAGCCACGGCGGCCACGGCTATGAAAATACTAAGAGAGAGAATAATACCCACCTCTTTCACGTCCTCATTTCCGGTCAAACTGTATGTATCTCCATAGGCAAGTTTAGTAATTAAACCTGCTAAAGTTCCGGAAGTTTAGTAAACATTCCTACTAAACTCACTGCCCCTCTTAGTAAATATAACTACGAAACCTTTTCGAGGATGTGTTGTTCAAACACATACTATATTGCTGCTAATTACTGGTTATTGTTGGGTGGCATTGTCTTTCCTCACTCAAACGCATCAATGAAAGCGTTCTCTGACTATGCCCAGCTGCGCCAGCATGCAAAATACAAATGCAGGGTAGTCCTCCATTTTGTTGCGAAAAAAATCATGTAACGTGCAAAACTATATGGGCAATGCATAAACTTCGTATGTTTCATGCGCAGCCCCGCCCCCACGCAAACTACAAATCATTTTGTGGAGGAGTAAAGTACAATTAAAACCATTTAGACATCAGGGAGATGTCCGCATCCCAGCCTCCGCCTTCAGCACCTACAATATCACACAAACTATAACGTAAAATTCCCTTAACGTGAATGTTCACCTGCCTGCACCTTGATCGCAAACACTCGCTATTATAGACAGGCACGTAACGTACTCGCTTTAAAGGCGGCGCAAATGACCTTTATGGTCCGGTACGCCTAAAAAATCGCTCCCCCCCCCATGCGCAGCGAAATTGAAACATGCTTGATGCTACCAATTTATGCAATATATGAGGAAAAAGCTGTGACGTCACCTAGGCTTGAGGGGAACTTTGGTGTACCTTTTAAGGTTTGCTTTGGAAGTCATGTGCGCCATAACTTAGTACCTATTGTTTTCTTTAGGAATATAAATTATAATGCAGTGTCCATGCAGCTTATTGCTGAGTTTTGTCTTTCATGGTATCATAAGCTGGCAGATTGGCTCACGCATGGCTCTCTTTGGTTCAGTTTGAGACTTTGTTTCCCCTTATCAATATTGAATGCATGCACATGGTCACTGGGCATGTACCTAGGTAGGCACCAGGTAAATATCAAGCTGATATTGTGATGGGTGGGCTGTTGAAGGTAATTCTAGTTTGTATATCCACAATCTCAATGATAATTGTGCTTGTTGTTCACTGGTTCACTCACTGGTATGCAAGTTTGACAATGACTGGAAATTGAGAATGGAATGAACCTTGTTCAAGCTCCATATGCATGTGGTTTTGCCATTGGTGGTGTATACGAACCTCAGTATGACAATGCAATTGCTGTTTTGTGGCTGAGCATATTTTTTGGGGGACAATCTGGTTTAAAATGCGTTAGCATCAGCCAATCTCAACATTTTATGATGTAAGTTGTCCTTCCACAGAGGAGCGAAATCCAGCTATTTTGTTTTTTTTGCACAATTTTGAAATTTGCAGCAAAAGGTGGAGAGTCAACCCACTATCTAATCCAAATCTGTTTCTTTTCAGTACAAAATATGGTGGTTAACATCAACTACGTTTTCTATGTACCTAGCATGGTGTTTTTTCCTTTAACTTTTTATCAGCATAAAAATAGCATAGGTTATTGGGGGGGGGCCCAAATCAGCATTGGGGGGGGGGGCCAAGATCAACATTGGTGGGGCCATGGCCCCCACAAAAGGATACAAATCGACGCCCCTGTACTCGCCCCCAACAGTAAATTAGCTGAGGACTGCTGGGGGGCAAGTTTACTTAGTAAATTTATAGTTTAAGGTAATTTCTGATATCTTGACATTTGTTTTTTTAACGCAATATTTATGAATGTGCTGAACATGTGACCGCTAATTTTCTCCGCACATGCATACTTTTCAGTTAGGAGGCAAAATAACACCAAGTTGGGGAAGATATATTGGGACACACCCATAAGGCATGGAGTTGGGTAGCATAAAAGTAACGTCGGTTCAAAATAAAGAAAAAAGATATAACATGACCCAACCTAACCTTCCATGCAAGAAAGCAAATTATTTTTTAATGTAAGTATCCAAACACTTCTATTTTCAAATTACAAAAACCTTGCCTAATTTAACCCAACCTGAACCTAGCCTGAACTGTTTTTAAAGAAAACTCAAATTTATTGGGGGAAATAAAAAAGAGAAGTGAACATTTTTCTAACTTACAAGAGCCAAACCTAACCTAACTTAACCAAACCTAACCCCTTTGTATGCTTCATGGGGGTAAAATGTGTGTAAGACTTGTCTTGTGGTTACCTTAAAATGCAATATTTTTAACTGTGGGCACTCCATACAGGGGCGTTGATTTGTATCCTTTTGTGGGGGCCATGGCCCCACCAATGTTGATCTTGCCCCCCCCCCAATGTTGATTTGGGCCCCCCAATAACCTATGCCATTTTATGCTGATAAGAAAGCTAAAGGAAAAAAATGAAAAACATCATGTTAAGTAGAAACATTGATGTTAACCAGCACATTTTGTACTGAAAAGAAACAGATTTGGATTAGATAGTGGACTGACTCTCCACCTTTTGCTGAAAAATGCAAAATTGTGTGCAAAAACAAACAAAATAGCTGGAATTCCCTTCACTGTGGAAGTACAGCTTACATCATAAAATGTTCGGATTAGCGATGCTGATGCATTTTAAACGATTGTCTGAAAAAATATGCTAAGCAACTAAACAACAATTGCATGGTCATACTGATGTTTGTACACACCACCAAAGGCAAAACCACATGCATATGAAGCTTTAACATGATTAATTCCATTCTCAATTTCCAGTCATTGTGAAACTTGCATGCAAATCATGGTTATCATTGAGATTGTGGATATACAAACTATAATTATCTTCAGCAACCTACCCATCACACCATCAGCTTCATATTTACCAAGATACCTACCTACATGCCCAATGACAATTTGCATGCATTGAATATTTATATGGGGCAACCCAATCTCAAACTGAACCAACAAAATCAAAGTGTGGGCCAATCTGCCAGCCTATGAAAACATGAGATAAAAGTCAGCAAGAAGCCGTATAGACACCTGATTATAATTAATATTCCTGAAAAACAATAGATATTAAGCTATGGCCACACATAACTTCCCAAACAAACCCTATACAGTCATACAAGATCAGGGTCTGGCAGCCCGCATTGTCACCCACTATTACCTTAGTAGGTACACCAAAGTTCGCCTTCAAGCTTTGGTGACGTCATAGTTATTTTTATCTTATATTGAAGAAATTGGTAACATCAGGCGTGTTTCAATTTCATTGCGCATGAGACAGTTAAAACAGTTGTCAATTTTCAATTTTCAAAGTTTAAAGAACCAAACACAGCCAAACCTAACCTGTCATAAGTTGCTGTTGAATACAAAATAATTGGTAAATTTGCAGTTTAAGGTGATTTTTTTGTTTGAATTTTTCTTCAGAATACCATGCTCATGACGTGACTAAGATGATGGGACCACTTATTTTTGGTGAAAATTAATTTTATTTTAATTTGAGAAAAAATTGACAAATTTTCCAACTTAAAAACCTCAACCAACCTACCCTAACCAAACCTAACCAATTTGTTTCCTTTATGATGACAAATGTGTGTAAAAACTTTTCTGGGTTGGTTGGTTGGTTATTTGGGTTTACGGCCGCATTGACTGCGTTGGTCATACAGCGCCCATACAACTTTTCTTGTTCCCACCTTAAAGCACAATAATACCCAAAAGTTCCCGAAAAAAATTTACAAACATGTTGACAAAAAATATAATTTTTTCTTCAAAATCAGCTTAGGTTAGGTTAGGCTCGGTTAGGTTTCTTTTTTAAGGTTGATTTCAGAAAATAAATTAATTTACATTTTAATTTAATTTATTTTTTTGTTCTTAAAAGATGGGTTAGGCTAGGTTAGCTTAGGTTTTGTTGCATGAAAAAAAAAAACATTTATGTTTATACTATGTTACCGAACTCAAAGCCCTTTTTTGCATTATTTTGCTCACAACCTGAAAAGTAAGCATTTGCACAGAAAATAAGTGTGTCCAATCATCTTAGTCACCTTCATAAACATGGTATTCTGCATTTATTTTTTAAAGGAAAAAAGAACTCCTTAGACTGCAAAGTTACCAAATAATTTGCAATTTTTGGGGGAACCTTTTTGGATTAAAAAAAAAGTTTTCCAACTTGAAAAGCCTAAACTAACCTAACTTAACCAAACCTAACCCATTTGCTTGCTATATGCAGCCAAATGTGTGTAAAAACTTGTCTTGTTACCACCTTAAAGCACAATAATACCGATTTGGTTAGGTTAGGCTAGTTTAGTTGGGTAGCCTAACGCAACTAGGCGAAACCTAGCGCCTTTGAATGATTCGTGAAGGTAAAATGGGTGTAAAACCTGTCTTGTGGTTACCTTATACTGCAATAATATCTCTTTTTGTGCTACCTGGTGCACGTGATGAACCTCCATCTGCCCCCCGACGAGGCACCACCTTTCCGTGGTGGAGGGGATTGAGTGCCCTAAGGACCCGGAATCCCAGACCATCGGTGAGCCGTCGAGGGGTCAGACTAGGAGTGCCTCACTCGTCCTTCCATCCATTCGCTCCCATTCCAATGCCCATTTCATCTCAACATCCATGTGCTCCACCTTGCCCTGCAACACCAACTCTCCATATCACGAGCAGGTAGGACAACTTCCCCGGTCCTGCCCTCCAGCTCAGTTGTATCGGGGTAGCCGCGCCCCCTCGGCCCGCCCCCCGGGGTTGACGGAGTCCTGGAGGCTGAGGTCCCCCGTCGCACGGTGCTAGTTGTGGCGGGGGACCAACGCACCTCTTTGGTCCTAATATCCCGGAGGGGCGGGCGGGTCCGTAGGGCCCCATACGGGCCAAGCGACATGTCGCCTCAGGCCAAAGGTCTGGGCCCTGGCCCAGTGCCTGCAGGCCTGGCCGGCAGGGGCCAAGTGGCGGGCGGTGCTGGATCCCGGTCGGGGTGGTGAGTCTCTCTCTCCCGGCCGGGCGAAGGCGCCGCCTGCCCCGTATAACTCCTCGGGCGCCTGGCGTCCTCCCGTCCGCGGGGCCCAGGCGTCCCCCCTGTTGGGGCCCTGTGTGGTGGGGCGCCCGAGGAGCCGAAATAAATCACACTTCCATGGCAACATCAAACACAAAAAGCTATCCTGGTCCCTCTCGCAGGGGCCAGACTACTAACCCAACACCTGCAGAGGCATACCGCCCTGCACGTCTCTCTCCCCGTCGCGTTGTGACTACCACTGCTTCCCATAGCGGGAATGTAGATCTAAGTATGAGTTCGGAACCTCGGTTGACATCGCCGCGAATACTAATACTGAAATCGAGTGACCCTGGAAGAAGTTTGTCTGCTCTTTCGCCCTTTGAGCGGAAGCGTGGGTGTGACAAATTTGGAGACGTCGCCAGATGCGAAAAACTACGAGATGGAGGAATCGAGGTGGAATTTCGGAGCGTTGATGATGCCAAGAAAACCCTAGAGGTAACATAATTTACTTACTATGTGAGAGACCAGGGCAGGATGAGGGATGTCACTATACCTATTTTAGTTCAGCCACGTAAGACAAAGAATCACTCCAAAGGTGTGATAAACTGTTTCGATTTGAGGGACGTATCGGACTCTGACATTGTCGACGGCCTGGCGGAATTCGGTGTCATTGAAGCGCGTAGGATCAAGGTGAGGAGAGGAAATGAACTACAGGCGACGAACAACATTGTTTTGACTTTTAATTCTACAGACCTTCCCTCGGCAATACACGTAGGCTATGTCAAGGTGAAGGTACGTGTTTTTATTCCAAACCCCATGCGGTGTTTCCGGTGCCAGAGATACGGCCATACTACCCAGTACTGCCGTGGTCGCCCGTCCTGTGGTAGGTGTGGCACGGTAGAACACACAAGCGAAAAATGTGAAGCTGAAAGCGTATGGTGCGTCAATTGCGGCCAGGGACAGGTACCGCACACAGCCTTTGACAAGGCCTGTCCAATAAATGTGAAGGAAAGGGAAATACTAACCCTGAAATGCTCAAGAAATATATCTTTTCAGCAGGCGAGATAAATATATGCGGATATCCCAGCGTGTCCTACGTAAGCAAGGTAAAAAACACACAGCATGTCGCCACTCACCGAGAGCCTGCCAGTGCCTCTCAGTTTCTCTCCCAACTCAGTGATCTGCTACGATCTTTCGGACTCGCTTGCACCTCGTTGCCGGAGCGAGACCTGAGTTCTCGCACTGGATCCCTTTCTACCACCTCCCGGTCAAAATCACCTCCACTTCCGGCCGACTTACGGAGCTCAATATCTGCACCAACGTTACCTGCTGCCAACACCGGCAGATCATTGCCACTCCAGAACGTAAACCTCCAGATGCAGGAAACCGAAAGACGCGCTCGCGATGCGAAACGAGCGCGTCTTGCTGAAATGGAAAGAGTACGTGCGTCAGCTCGCCAAGGAGCGGACAAGCCTGTCGCTCCCAGACCAGCCACTCCTTCGCCGCGAAGGCACCTGGAGACTCCGATGGGGAATAGTCCCCCAAAAATGCGCCCTCCCCCTCCTCCCCGGGCGAACCCTCTCCACACTCCTCCCTCGCCCCGCCTACGAGTGGAGGGCCGGAGGCCCCGTCCCGCGCACCGGCCCCGGGAAGGAGCCTATCCGGGGTAGATGCCCTTCCACAGGCGTCCCTGGCCGGCACTTCCCAGGTCCCGGTGCCCCGTGTAGACTCGCGTGCTGAGAAGCGTGTGTTGCCCTGGGCAGGATCACCCCCGGAGGGTAGGTCGCGACCGCGGACATCCTCGCTGGGGGTGGTTCCCGGGGAGTGCGCCCGGCCTCCGAAGGCTGGAGTCAGCCAGTTTTAGTTGAACACTAGTCAGCTATTTTGTCATGTTAAACTGTTTTACTACCCTTAACTAGCATTTTAATGCATGTAATCTTACAATGGAACTGCAGAGGGGTTCGTACAAACATGGCCGACCTCGAGACAGTTTTGAACCAGCACTGCCCGATGGTTGTATGTCTCCAAGAGACAAAGTTACCACCATGTTCCTCTCTCCACGTAAATAATTATTCGTTTATCACAAAAAACAGAGCATCAGAGACCATTGCGCACGGAGGTGTGCTTATAGCGGTTCACCATAACACTTCTTACCAGGAGGTAGCGCTCGATACCTCTCTCCAAGCAGTTGCTGCAACCGTCAGCTTCCGCCGGCACACTATAACAATATGCTCCATCTATCTTCCTCCTGGGCAGCTGCCACCATGCGTTGAGCTCAGACGCCTGATGTCCCAACTGGTCCAGCCTGTCTTGCTCCTCGGCGATTTCAACGCTCACCACGTCACATGGGGATGTGCATCCATAAATTCTCGCGGCCGAGCTGTGGAGAGTTTTATTCTGGACGAAGCCCTCTGCCTTTTAAACACGGGTGCAGCCACCCACTTCACGCTTCCATCTGGTTTTACCTCCGCGATCGACCTCAGTCTTGCAAGCCCTTCTCTGGCGCACTATATGACCTGGTCGGCTTCTGATGACGCGCTTGGTAGCGACCATTTTCCAATTTTTATACACTACAATGACAGCGTGATGCTTGGCTGCAGGCCTCAACGGTGGAATCTGGGAAAAGCGGACTGGGGGGAATTTGAGCACACTATGGAGTCCTGCTTGTCAAGCAACGCTGATGCAGGTGCACCTTCGGTGGAAGAACTTACTTCTATGCTACTGTACTCGGCCAGCTCTTCCATTCCACGAACTTCTGGTGCCCCACGTCGCACTCCAGTTCCGTGGTGGTCAAAAGAATGCTGTGACGCCATACGAGCACGTAAGCGAGCCTTTAAGAAATTCAACAACAATAGCAACCAGGTACACTTAATTGCTTTTCAAAAGGCACGAGCCTTAGCGCGCCGTACTATACGGGCAGCAAAAAGGAAGGGTGGAGAGAATACGTATCTACCATTAACCGATTTACCCCAACGACCCAAGTATGGTCGCGAATAAAGCGTATTGCTGGCCAATATAACGCGGCCCGTCTCCCCATACTACACATAGCTGGTGTTGACGTGACCCACCCCGCTGAGGTCGCTGTGGAAATAGGCCAAGCCCTAGCAGCCCGTAGTGGAGACGGTAACTACTGCCAACAATTTCTTCGCCGGAAAGTCAAGTTGGAAGCCAAGCCAATTGACTTCTCCACACCTGACCACTTAAGTTATAACCAACCGTTCAGTCTTCATGAATTACGTTCAGCGATCAGAAGCCTAAAGAGTGTAGCAGAGGGACCTGACGAAATACACAATGACATGTTTAAACACCTATCGATACGTGTGCTTCAAGCACTTCCGTCTACACTGAACAAAATATGGGAGGAAGGCTACTTTCCGGATTCTTGGCGGGAGGCCATTGTGGTCCCTATACTTAAACAAAAAAGAGCGGTTTAGACCCGCTGCACTATCGGCCGATTGCCCTGACCTCGTGTCTATGCAAACTCATCGAAAAAAAAATGGTGAACGTACGACTCACCTGGTTTCTGGAAGAACAGGACTTTTTACCAATGCACAGTGTGGATTTAGGAAGCATCGCTGTACAACTGACCATCTCTTAACACTGGACACTGCGATTCGACTCGCCTTTAAGCACAGACAACATGTGGGAGCTATTTTCTTTGATATAGAAGCAGCCTATGATTCCGCATGGCGACATGGAATCTTGTTGAAGGTTAAGCAATGTGGAATCCGTGGGAACTTAGGAATTTTTATTCAGTAATTTCTGAAAGACCGCTTCTTCCGCGTCCGAGTAGGACACGAGCTTTCTGAGCGATTCCATCAGATGAATGGAGTTCCACAGGGCAGTGTTTTAAGTGTTGCCCTGTTCGCTATAGTCATAAATGATATTGGGGATGCACTGCCGCAAAGCATCGGACGTTCGCTATTTGTCGATGACTTCGCGATATGGTCATCTGGCTCCAGCACACCATCGGTAACAAGACAGCTACAGCTCGCGGTAAGCCATCTCCAAAGATGGGGCATGAAAAACGGATTTCACTTTTCCACCGACAAAACGGTTGCAGTGCATTTTTGCCGCAAGCGGTGCTCTCAAGCACTAAACACTGAGTTGTATGGGACGCCTATCCCTGTTCAACAAACCGCGAGGTTCCTCGGAGTGCAGTTCGGCACTCGTCTGACATACAAACCACATTTTAAAACACTGAAATAAAAATGTTTTAAGTCACTAAACTTGTTGAAATGTATATCACGGACCTCCTACGGTTCTGACCGAAAGACATTAATGATGCTATATCGGTCACTCATCCGATCTAAGTTGGATTATGCATGCTATATATATGATGGTGCCTGCAAGCGTACTCTCGATACGGTGCAGCGTGCGGCTCTGCGGACCGTCACGGGGGCGTTTAGAACCACGCCGATTGCTAGCCTACTCGTAGAGTCGAACGAGCCTCCCGTGGCGTTAAGACGTGAAATGCTTGGCCTACGGTATGCATGCAGATTACGCCAGTTCCCTACCCACCCCACCTACGACGCGGTGTTCTCGCGACATACATTGGCACTCTTCCGCAGTGGCAGAAATATGACAACTTCGCCGTTGTGTCCGAATTCGTGCTCCCTTTGAGGAAAGTGGTGTAAGAATTCGTCGGGCAATGCGCATACAGAAACTAGCCGTACCGCCCTGGAATCTGGTCTCCCCTATAGTTGACCTATCACTAACAGCAACCCGCAAGGATGATGTAACATCTACACTTTTCCGCATGAAAACACTGGAGCACTTGGAAACATATCAAGGGTATACACCAATATTTACTGATGGATCCAAGACCAGCACTGGAGCAGGATGTGCTTTCGTATGCGGCACTTCCGCTAGATCGTTTACCCTGCCTGTGTATGCATCAGTGTATACCTGTGAACTGATGGCAGTAATTAAAGCGCTCTCTTTCATCGAAGTATCACAAGATGTTTCATATGTCACACTGTCTGACTTTCTGAGCAGCCTTTTGGCACTTACCGCATTTTACCCTACAGACAGTTTACTGATTGATGTTATGACACGCCTCACTAATCTGGAACGAGACGGGAAAAGCGTTCGTCTGTGCTGGGTACCGAGCCATGTCGGAATTTATGGAAATGAGCGAGCCGATTCCGCAGCTAAATGGGCAGCCCAGAGATCCCCAACACCTATTCTCTCACTTCCAGCCAGGGACCATATCCCTGGAATCTTATCATACATGAAGGCTAAGTGGCAGATGAGTTGGAACGCACAGTCCAACAATAAGCTGCATTCAATAAAATCACAACTTGGGGACTGGTCATCATGCCATCTCAGATCCAGGAGTGACGAGGTAACTTTATGTAGACTACGAACCAGCCACACACACGCTACTCACCAATACCTCCTCTGCGGGAAAGACAGACCCGAGTGTCCCCGCTGTCTGGAAGCCCTCACGGTGCGACATGTGCTTTATTCGTGCCAACACTTTTCAAGGGAGCGAAGGTTGTTCTTTGGAAACAGGATCGGACATTTAACATATCGCGACATTCTAGCAGATGACTCGGAAATAGTTCATTCTGGTAATATATTTAAATATCTCAGAGCGATAGGATTCCAGTCCATATACTCACCTCAGTAACACGATAGGATTTTAGCTTGTTAAATGAACGCTATAGGCGCTAAATGATCACAATTTTGGTCGAGGCACCCTAAAACTCAAATAACTAACTAACCTCCATCTGCATGCTGCATGAGAGCATTGCACTTATTGCTTCACAAAGAACAATAACATGTTGAAATTACTATATTTTCAGGAATGGAATCCTGTGCTGATAACATTTTCTGAGTTATAAATTTGCAGATCAGATCTACATCATTTGTGTTAATAAATATGAGAAATTCATAGAAATGCATACACCGGTTTGTGGACAAGAAGTTATTCTGATTATTTCTGATGTATTGGAAAATGACAAATTTTAATGATGGAAGCAGGCAAAGTTAAAGTACTTATATCTCAATAAGTGGTCAGTTCACTAACAAGACAGCAAATTCACTCAAATAGCACTCAAAATGCCAGGTGGCCCACTCTTTTTGCAAGTTTAAAATCGAGGACGGTGCTTTCTTGAATCATGTTTAAAGTACATGAGGGAAATGTATTGCTGACACTTGTAAGGAACTGATGTGTGTAACGGTAATTCACATTTATAATGTCCTGATGTTTGTACACAAAATATAGCTCACTATTCTAAATAGCATGGGAGGTATGATGCCATATATCATGGCTAATTTATGGGCAAACTGTTATGCAGCAGATTCCCCGCATTGTTACTTAGTTATTTGGGCTTTAGGGCACAGACCATGTTGATCACATAGCTCCCTGCATTGTTGTTAACTGATATATCAGTATGTTTGCAAATTCACTTATGAGTGAATCCATACCATTCTCACTGGGGTATAAAAGCTACATTATAACATTGCTTCTACAATGCATATAACAGAAACCCATCTCGATTGTCCTACTTACTCAGGACACCATAGAAGTCAATGAAGCCAATGAAAACCATAGAAGTCAATGAAAATGTTACTTCATCCCCTGTATTGTTAATGGAAACAGAAGTCTCTTGAACCATATGTTGTCCTTCACAGTGTTGCTCCATCCACCTCCAACTCCAACCCTGCCCAAACTTCAGGAGCTCATCCATCTCCAAAGCAGTCTGTTGAAGAAGGTATGTATTGCAGCATAACTACTGTGACCGGAATTCCATGGTATCCATGTTGCCTTACAATCCATCCTTGCTGATCCATGTAGCAGATGTTTGACTTTCCTCAAACTGTCTGGATAACTGGGGAGTTGAAATCACATGTGAGTGATGAAACATATTAATTTTCCTGTATTCTTATGTTGCATCATTGCATGGCACAGTGACATACCGAATGGGGAGGGGGAATTGTGGGCAGTTGCCCCGCCCCCCCCCCCTCCTGATAGGTTGTGGGGCCCCCAAGAATCCGCCGAGCTTAGGAAAAAATGCGCCATGCTCCCTAAAAATTGCACTCGGTCCACCAAAAATCGCACCGGGGCTCAGCAAAATCACATTGGGGGCCCCAAAAAGTAGCGCAGGGGCCCCGATAATGACGCTGGGGCCTCAAAAGTTTGCACCTGGACCCCTGAAAATCACGTTGGGGCCGCAAAAAAGTCGTGCCGGGATTCAAGAAAATCACGACGGGGGCCACAAACGGTCGGGCTGGGGCCTCCTGAAAATCACGCTGAGACTGGGGTACTAAGAATTATCACTCGGGCCCCTGAAAATCACGCTTGAGGTCTGACAGGTCCCACCGGGGCTCTAAAAGTCTCGTTGAGATCACCCAGCAAATGAAGCCGGGTAAATGAAAAACAGTCCGGACACGGAAAATCAATCTGGGATCTCAACAATAGCTCCAAAAGCCCACAAAACTTGTTGGGCCCCCACAAACGTGTCGTAGCCACCGCAAGGGATCCCAACAAGTGACGACGGGGCCCCCCAAAATCGCAATTAGACCAAAAAAAATTCACGCCGCTTCTCTTGAAAATCTCACTGGGGCCAAAACGTCGTGCCGGAGCCCCACAAGTTGCAGCTGGCTTCCCAAGGATCAATATATACCCGGAATGTCACCTTGCGAACGGAAAAATTGCGCCAAGGATCCACAAAATAAGAAGTCGTCGGACGCCGGAAAAGAAACCTGTTAGGGCACCGGAAAAAACGCACCGAGAGCCAGAAGAATCGTACCGGGGTCCAAAAATAGCCTGCAGGGGGCTTATAAAAATAGACTTCACCACAAAAACCACAAGGAGACTCCATCGAATCGACCAGGGCATCGGAAAATTAAGAATGGGTCCCGAAAGAAAATTATCCGAAGGGCCTTTCTACTCTCGATCGTGCAATCTGCGGAAAAAAACACGTTGAGCAGCCGCAGTGGCGTACTAAAGGGAAAAATTCCCCTCCCTAATGTTAGGCACCAAGGAAATACTTTCACCCATCGTCATCACCGTTCAGGTCTGCTGTGCTCTGATGCTTCATCAATGTCGGTGTGTTTTAGCCTGCATCTGATCGCTGAAGTATTTTTATTTAAGCCGTTGTTTGTTGGTGTGTGGAGTGAGGAGGAGGGTAACAGTGACGGTGACTGTGACGATAGATCCGAGCCCACTATATGGCACTGCAGTCGCATGCTATTACTCAGAGTTATGTTGGTGAGTTCGAGTCTCACCTGTCGCTACTCTTCGCCCGCGACCAATCGGCGTGAGAGATTGGCGACGCTATAGGACTCAACGGTCGACGTGTCGTAGAACCAAGAACCAACCAAGAGTTGTTATGTTGACATGTACTGAGCACTGCTCTTTTAATTATGCGACTTCACCAGTTATTGGACGATTTTCCCCGTTGGTGAGGATGCTGAATAAACATGAGCATACACATCGTCGAATAAAAATCAGAATTTCTGAGATCTGAAAATATAGTGGGCTAAATCCGATGAGTTTTTTTTTGGTGGGGGGCTCTAGTGCGTTGGCACTTCGGCCCTCCCAATGTTTTTAAAAAATCGACACCCCTGACTCCATATCCTGTACCAGTCTACTTTATGGAATTGCCGGTGCAACACCAATCGAAATATTGTGTTGCTATCCAACATCTAATATTCTAATAGTCCTAATGGTCACCCGACCCTCGTAGCCGCTATCCGCTTCCAGTGGACATGAACCCCACGGAAGGTTTTTACATCTTCCACGATCAATGCACTGGCGGTCTGAAGGCACGGGACCAAGGCCGATGTTCAGAACCTTTGCACTAACTGGAATTTTCACGAAATTTCAACATTTATTGGGAAAAACATAGTTTTCATCGGATCCATCAAACGTTAGCTGTTCAAATCCGAAGTCTCAAAATTGGAAATTTTACCCTTCCATACAACAAACTTTTAGATCCACCAATGTACAAAAGTAAATAAATATTTCAGAGTACTTCAGATCCCTTTCTTTAGTATAGACGGCCTTGACTGCCAATGCATGACATCAATTATTTTCACGATTTAGCATGCGGGATGCGATTTACCATAGTAGGATGCGGCTGAATTAGAAATTCAGAGGCGGGGGGCATTGGAGGAATGTGGGGCTCCCATGGAAAGGTGGCGACCCTCCGGTCGTTGGAGGTCCCTCTATCAAGAAGGTTCCAACTCCCTCCTGAATGGAAAGCCGACGCTGTTCCACGGACGTTTGTGTGCGCACCCAGCTTGAATTTTCGCCAGTCGAAGCCACCCATCTGAGAGCTGCATAACCACTGCAATCGATGCTCCCCGAAAACCCCCGAAGCCGCCCATCTGATTAAAAGATGCGCCAATCCAGACCAGATAGAGGCCCCGAAATTCCGCTCCCCGAAATTCTCCAAATTCGTGGCGACTCTTCGGAGAGATGGCATCCTTCCATAAGTGTCCCCGCGATCAAAATTTCAGGCACCGCCCATAACCACTCTTATATATCACAAAACAAACGGGAAGCCGATCTGTTTTGTTCGGAAGTTCTTCACCAGATTGCAACGTCTTAGACAAGAAATGGATAAAGAAGTTGGGCGGTCATTTTGGCTTTGGGCGAATTAACAGCTTTGCCACATGATATCCAAAACCTCAGGGTTGGACATCCCCAGAATCCGCCGACGACAATCAGCTTAGTAGCGGGCGGAGCACCTTGTGAGCCTTCAAGTGAAAATGAAAATACGCAGCAGATTTGATACTGATTCGAACGCATTACGAACAAATAAATTTCATGCTGGTACACTGAGTTCCACAAGGTCAGTTTTGGTCCCTCGTCGCAGATAGAAGTCATATGATAACGATGATTGCACCATGTGGTAGTTCACGATGGGTGCCATGAACTTTGCTACCCATAAAATGTTTCGGTGACAAAGTGCAATTATCACCATCAGCGTAGTAACAGAGGCCAGTGAGTTCATCCCCCACACACTTTCCTCGAATCCTAGCCATTGGCGTACGCCATGGGCTGGAAAGAATGGTCTAAGGTTGGGCTTTGGCCACCTCACTTCTTGGGACGCCCCTACCGTTCTTGCTTATCATCACCTTACGGAACCAGTAATGAAATATGCTGGTTGGTTATTTGAGTTTTAGGGCGCATCGACCAGGTTTGGTCATTTAGCGCCCATTAATGAAATAGGCTGCCGCATATCATTCGATGTCATGTTATAGTTGTTTCTTTTTTCAATTGATATCACACTATCATGGGGACGATAATGATATGTTACATAGCAAATGAAATACACGAACCCAACTTGAGAAACCCTGTCGAGGGTACCGGTAGTGTAGCAGACCCCCACAACACGACGCTGGGTGATGCTCCAGACGACGCGACAGGCCTGGGGTACAGTTCCGTGCCGAGCGTCCGGGTACTGTAGCAGACACATACAACACGAGGCTGCGTGATGCCCAGGACGACCGCGACAGGCCTGGGGTACAGTTCCGTGCCGAGCGTCCGGGTACTGTAGCAGACACATACAACACGAGGCTGCGTGATGCCCAGGACGACCGCGACAGGCCTGGGGTACAGTTCCGTGCCGAGCGTCCGGGTACTGTAGCAGACACATACAACACGAGGCTTCGTGATGCCCAGGACGACCGCGACAGGCCAGCTCTTGCCCAACATTGCAACCGACCTGGGGCACAGTTCCATCCCGCAGGCAATCGGAAGGCAGACGAAGACGTCACGTCGGCCAAAGCAAGTGCGTCCAAATGTAAAATTTTAGGTGAGAGCCGCACTCATTTTCTATACTCGGAGCAAATTGTGTCACATTTGGCGCCAATATAGTGCAATGTGGTTTCACTGTGCAGGCGGGTAGCGATCACGGCCGCGGCAGATGTACGCCAGCTAGAGCCGCCGCAGCCGCACGACGGCGTGCATCGCCAGCTTTGCGTCCGGCCGGCTACGCCAGTCGGTCGGCAGCGGCCGCCACTGCGAACTGGTGGCCGGCGGCAGCGAGTCCACTTGCCAGTCGTCGTCTGGCGAGTCGACGTCACCGTACCAAGGGACCGAGAGCGACCGACCGCCGACGACCGTCAGCTTCGACTCTCGCTTGATGCCGCACAACTCGACCGAGTCTCCGTCGCGCACCACGGACTTCGCGCCACCGTCGCAGTCGTCCTCAGTGGCGGCAGGGCCGCCTCCGCACTCGTCCGCCGACTCGGACTCGTCCGAACTGGCGTCCGACGCGACGCCGTGGCCTTCCGTCCCTGCAGAGGTGGCATCCGATACGGGGTGCGACGGCCGGCCGGCCGACCGACGGCTGTGCGCTCGGGACCACGTCTCCGGCGCGGCCACCACCTTGTGGCTGCGGTGCAGTCGTATGTGCTGCTTCATCTTGGCCTCGCCGCCGACCAGTCGCAGGCAACACAGTGGGCACTGCAACAGTGTCGGCTTTGCGTCGGGACTGTGCGTGCACTGTACGTGCTGCTCGGCGTCCGTCCACGTGTCGGTGCCGTAGTTGTCACAGAGCGCACAGCCCAGCAGGTAGCAGTCCTGGCTGTGCACGGTGCGAACGTGCCGCCTGCACGCGACCACGCTGCCCGAGAAGGCACACAGCTGGCAGCGCGACCTGTAGCCGTGCAGGCCGCCGCCGTGGTTGTCCTCGTGCTGGTACACCTCCATCAGGTGCTTGAGCGCCGTGCCGCACGTCACGCACTGGAAGGTGAGCGACGAGCCGTCCGGTCCGGCGTGCACGCACCTGGTGTTGTGCTCGGACGCAGATTCGCCCGTGCGGCCGACCACCTTCAGACAGCTGTCGCAGCGTATCTTGGCCATGCCGGTGGCCAACTGGCGCCACTGCTCCGGGTGCGCCTCCTCCACGTGTCGGATGCTGTCGGCGGACGTCGGCGTCACCGCCGGACACTGGATGCACACCACGAACAGGCCCGGGTTGCAGATGGCCAGCCCGGCGAACAGCACGCTGCGCTCGCGATGGAAGTGCTGCATGTGGTGGTGCAGGCGGATCCAGCTGGGGAAACCGGCGGCGCCGCACAGTCGGCACGTGACCAGCCGCACGCAGCGCCGCCGGTCCAGCTGAGTGAAGCACTCTGTGTCGAGAGGCAGGTGCTCCATGAGCGCTTCGTCCGGGGGCGCCACTGGCGTGATGGTCACCTCACTGTTGCCCGCCTGCGCTTCATCATCGCCACTCTGCCGACACAAACAGTACCCCGCGTGAAAGACGTGTCACACCGACTTCAGCCGCAGAGTCTAAACGTGCTGGGAAATAACGGTCCTCCTATATCCATCGCCTTATCAAACCGTGATCTCCCTTCGGTATTAATTATAACCAGAAGTCAAATATGTGGTAATGCACTTGCTTTGCTAAGCGTTGAATATGCGAGATGATGACGACACGGAAATTATCACGATTGCACTGAAAATGCTCATCGAAAGTCCAACGCTTTACCTCCATCATCCACTCAGCCTTCCCATTCCGTGGCCACCCCATGTCGTCCACAATTCGTATAGTCGTGATAATTCCGCTTCGCACCCAACCCCATGATGCCGTTTTCCGGCTCCGCTCACAAGTGTCTTTCCGAGATGTCGACACTTCGCGGGTCAGATTCGAAGTGTAAGGCAAGTGGCTAAAGCTTTCAGAGGTATCGACAATGCGAGTGTTCGATTTTCAATATAAGGCAAAGGACTGAAGCTATCTCGGCTCGGTGCAAGCCACAAGGAAGACACGGTCCCAACAGTCAAATGACTGCTTCGTACCGTACCATGCGAATACCGACTTTTCATGCTATTCCCCCACTCGGATACATTCATGCAAGTTGTGCACGCTCACGTACTTGAAAAAGCACACTATCTGCTGCGGTGTCGATGATTCGACACGCCAGGCAATAACACAGGACCAAGCACGGCGAAAGTAGCGACTATCGTACCTGAGCCGCATCAGCCAGCGGCATGATGGACAAGCCCACGGGCAGACTGAAACCCTCCACAGTCGACTTCATCTGCTCTGGGATGGCATTGGCGCGTCCGTCTCGCGGCGCGTCAGCCGCCTCATCGGCATCAAACGATGGCGCGCCATCTGTCTGTGGTGCGATGTCCGGCCGTAACGATTTGGTCCCAAACAGCGAAGGGTTCGGCCATCGCGCGCTAGACGGAGATCCGTCGTTCGACCGTCGGGCTTTGCTCCGAGATGGTGAACCGGCAGAACGCCAGGCAGGCTCCATGCCCAGCTTCCTGTAAAAACCAAGCACCATATGAACGTACCATCGCGCAGCCATTGCTTCTCCAGTAATGATCGAAGTCATGTTCATAGTGACTTGCAGGGATCTAAGGCTCGAACTGACTGCATTCCCAAATGGGTGAAGTGCATCCTGGTGAGAAACTTGGGACTGTATAGAGAAGTCAAAGCACATAAGACAATGTGCAGCAACGTGTAATGCTTGCTATACGCCATATGCTATATAAGAGGGAATTGAGTGTTTGAGAATGCTTTGCCACCCAAATTCGAGGAGATAAAAAATATTTGCTGAAATGCATGTGCTTCTGATTAGCAAAGGATCTGTGGAAATACAACAATTAATGCAGATCAGCTGAAATCACACAATGAAACATATTCATTGAAGACTATCACAATACCTCAATTTCAGGCTTAAAAGTGTCCAGAAAGCCAAGATTTCCACCATACAATTTTAGCGCAGGCATTGTTAGTACAAGGAAAACATCAATAGTCCACTTAACATGAATATTTCTCTATCCAAAATACACTTATCCTACCTATATCCAACTAGCTATTTCTAAGGATAAGCATGGATATAGTCAATTAAATATAGTACTGAATTAAGGTACTAATAACTCAAGGAAATCGACGTAATGCAGAAACCATCATGAGTAAATTGCGACATTATCTCAAGGATAAAGGTCTTGTTGATTCGTCGCTCGTCTACAGCTACGTGCCAGGCTCGTCGACCCAGTTAATATTTGCCCGAAAAAAAATGTAGCAAGCCGATTGAACGCGATATATCGCCGTTTTTCTTGAACAGATGCTCATGAACAGCTAGGAACTTCAAATTTCAGTAGGTTCTGGTCATTATGTACCAAAATATAATATTGTGCATATATATATATATATATATATATATATATATATATATATATATATATATATATATATATACAGAGAGAGAGAGAGAGAGAGAGAGAGAGAGAGACAGAGACAGAGACAGAGACAGAGACAGAGACAGAGACAGAGACAGAGACAGAGACAGAGACAGAGACAGAGACAGAGACAGAGACAGAGACAGAGACAGAGACAGAGACAGAGACAGAGACAGAGACAGAGACAGAGACAGAGACAGAGACAGAGACAGAGACAGAGACAGAGACAGAGACAGAGACAGAGACAGAGACAGAGACAGAGACAGAGACAGAGACAGAGACAGAGACAGAGACAGAGACAGAGACAGAGACAGAGACAGAGACAGAGACAGAGACAGAGACAGAGACAGAGACAGAGACAGAGACAGAGACAGAGACAGAGAGAGAGAGAGAGAGAGAGAGAGAGAGAGAGAGAGAGAGAGAGAGAGAGAGAGAGAGAGAGAGAGAGAGAGAGAGAGAGAGAGAGAGAGAGAGAGAGAGAGAGAGAGAGAGAGAGAGAGAGAGAGAGAGAGAGAGAGAGAGAGAGAGAGAGAGAGAGAGAGAGAGAGAGAGAGAGAGAGAGAGAGAGAGAGAGAGAGAGCGCACTTCATTGCTGAACATTTAAACAATGTCGTTCTTCAAGCACAACCAAACTTTGTAGATGTCAACATGCTGGGAGAATTACACGTGTAGCTAAACAGAGGACACCAATTATTCAAAGATGCCAAACCGATTTGGTTGGTTGGTTGATTTTACGACACGTCGACCGTTGAGTCATATAGCGTCGCCAATCTCTCACGCCGATTGGTCGCGGGCGAAGAGTAGCGACAGGTGAGATTCGAACCCACAATCTTTCGATTGTGAGACGAGCATCTTACCCCTAGACTACTCGTCCCCAGGCCAAACCGATTTCTTGATATTACAAATATACTGATAAATGCTTATGCCAGTCAGTCTAAGTTGTTAAGCTGGGTTTCAGTGACATCACAAGCACGAATAAACAATATTACTCGATAGTAACACAAATCCCGTATATTGCGGCGTCGCGAGGCGCTGCTTCAATCACCGGTCACGAAACTGGAAGAGTTGATGGCAAGTTCACGCCAATACATGATTTTAACCTTTCAGGCATAGCTAAAACTCACCGGCGAAAACTGGCTTTGATGTATTTTAACTTCCTCAAAATGACGCAGGTTTTTGCCATTCTCTGTCAAGTGGAATAAACAAAAAACTCCTTGTTTCAGATGCAAACTTAAATTGATCATTACACATTGTTACACCATGCTCAGAAATAAAAGCTTGGATAATAAATTCATGTTTTCATGCTAGATCTTGTTAGTAAATAAAATAAACATTGCTGTTGATAAATACCAAACTAACTATATCATACTTATGCAACAGCAAACACTTGGGGATAAATTCATTATATTGCTTGCAAATATTTCATACAATCAATATCTGCTGTGCAATAAAGTCAACTTTGGACCCCTCTTTCAAATGCGTTTGGCAGCCCAATCGCGGCTGCTCCCATGTACCCTGTGATCCGGGCTCCGAGCGAATCCCAGATTTTCTGCCGGCGCGCTGACATCGCGCCGGCATCTGACGCCTCGAGCTGCAGCTGTCGCCCAATGCTATGCTTACTCAGATCCGGTGCGACAGCCGGTGGGCGGATGCGATGTCGTCACGGAATTGTGACCATGGAGGCAGGGAAGTCATTGTACCATGCAGCACTTGTGGGGCGTGTCTGGAGTGCGACGACCAGAGCCCTCCTTTCGCGGTGTGGTGCAACAGGTGATGCCGGCCAGTGATAGGCCAGGGCGTTGGCTCGATTCGCCCCCTCCCCATGAGCGGCTGGTCCCCTCTCGCGCGCGGCTCGACCAGACGGAGGTGACCGGTCGACGCGGTAGCATGTAGCTCGGAAGTCGTGGCAGGGCAGCGGCCGAAAAGACGTTGTTGAGCGGCCGACACGGTAAGACAGTGGACGGTTATCCCTCACTGGTGATTGTGGAAACTGTTGCTGAAGTGTTCGCCATATTGCTTAATCATCAGCCTGGTCAATGGAAGGGCATGAATGGCTGTTGGGCTTGAGAAGTTGGAATTGATAACCAGTTATCGTACAAGCGAGGCGAATACTAGAATATCACTTCCAGGCGAAACGAACTTACCCATAGCTGGCTCTAAGCGCCAAGTATAACTACTTAAATATTCGGTAAACATTCTGACTGATCCATTTACCTTTTCCTTCCAGATAATCAACTAAAGTGCAGCAGCTTTACCTTCTTGGGGAGCTTTACAATTGTGCGTCATTTTAAGTGACTTAAACAGATAACTAATTTGAGCAAGAATTAAAAAAATGAACGCTCACAAACAAAGGTTAGTTAGTTATTTATTTCGGCTTTAGGGCGCTTCGACCAGAGTTGATCATTAGCGCCCAGCACAAACAAAGGCAAAGGAACCATGCTGAGCCAATGCAGAGACAAATCCTCTCTCATTACTCAAAACAGGTCACAACAGCCGCAGGGTGCTTGCGGCAGCACAGCCACCGGCCACCGGCGGACGCGCACCACTTACTCGACCAGTATGAAGTGGTTGATGAGGCCGACCACGGTGTCGCGATTGCTGGAGGCGCCCATCGAGGTGGAGATGGCGTGCAAGCTGGAGCGCAGCGTCTTGCTCAGCAGAACATCGAGCAGCGAGCCGAGCTTCAGGTCGTCGGCGCGGTGGCGTGCGTGTGCGCCACGCTCCTGCCAGACGGCGCGGCTGGCCGACACCGTGCGCCGCACGATCTCCAACGGCGTGCTGCGGCGCGGCGCTCGCCGGTCAGGCCACTTCGCACACTGACGAGCACACACACACACCCACACAAGCACATTCACACATACATATACATGCATACACACATATACACACATACATAAACACAAATACACACACATGTCGGCATCAACTAATCTCTCGAATTTCACCCCCAGCTATGCCAAAGCCCGGTAACATCAGCTTGTAGTTGATAAAGGGAAGTGAGGAACATGCATGCTTGATGCCCTCGTCCTATTTCCTTATAGAAGTAGACTTTCATCCCTCCCTCTCGAGAGCTCGACTGGCATAGCACTGACTGTGTTTTTATGATTAGGTCCATGTCTTGGAAGGTACATGTTTCGGTGCTCGTGGAAGGCCAGGCATTGCAACTAAATTCGTGACACGCAACGTCGCTTTTGAACACAAAAAACGTAGTCTGAGACAGCGACTGCATTACAACATTCCTCGCACTCACCACTGTGTGGGTTGTACAGTGACACAATTACGGATATAGTCATCTTTACAATTTAAATCATTGCGATATATGCTTTTACTCCTTTGAAATGATTGCGCCCATGCCACAGGCTGATATTTACTTCCAGAAACTTTATTTTTAATGTTGTAGCTTTGCCCGTGTTTTTAAGCTGGTAAAGGCAAGGTGCAATTTTTAGATGATGTGCCCGAGCAGGCTGCAAAGTGCACGAAGATTGGTCTTCGTCTGGCAGTTCCTCCTGCATTCCCGCGATATAATTCGTCAACTACTAAGCAGTAAATCAAACTCTGTCCGCTTACGCAGTTGGGGTACATAGCTTACAAAAAAAAACTAAATGCTACAAATAGCATGTGCCATATGTATCATTGGCATCACCAATAACTTGGTAGTCAGGCTAAGCGTCCTGCTATCCGCGACGCCAATGATACCTGGGTGTAATGGGAAACAGCATACCTATGCAGGATATTTAGGTGCCAGGACGCCCAGCCTGACTGCCAAGCTATTTGTGACGCCAATTGCACATGCAAACATTATATGCAAACTTAAATTCATGGATTTTGATAGACGTTGACACGGTGGAAAGATGGGGATGCATCGCGACAATCATATATGTCAATAAAGCAGATTTCCATGCGGTGTTGAGGCGAACTGAAGTAAGCTAGCTTCCAGAGCACTCAACTCGTCCCGTGTCTTTCTCTGTCGCCTACATTTTACACCCAGAGGATGAGCCTACAAGGTGAATTAACCATACCGGTCATGCAGTGTAACATGTCAGTCTTCAGCATGATGTCATGCAACGACAATATTGAGCAAGCACCCGTGACATGCTGTGTCTTAATCCTCCAGCTTCCTCCGATCCTACCCCGCTCCTCCCAACTCACCGTCTGGTAGATCGCGGACCGGATGACGGACGCCTCTCCGACCAAGTTGACTTGGGTGAATGAGATGAAGGCCCTGCTGTCGGCCTTTCGCTAATGCGGTACGCACTACTGCCGTGTGGGATCTGCACCCGCTGTCCGACGTGATCGTCGGCAGCACGTGCCCGCTTGGCCGGAGTCTCCTCCGGCTGCGCGGACTCGTCGGCAGCGCGCTGGTCTTCGGCTTCAATCCGGGCGCGTTTCTCCCGCCTCTGCATGGACTGCAGCATGAGGTCGGCCTCGCTGAGTTCGCCAGCGCTGTCTAGGCTGATGCCGGGAGGGGTGAGCACGCGCGGCGGCGGCGGCGCCGCCTCGGTCTGTTGTGCGCCCGCGGCCGTCGTCAGCTCACTCAGCGGCTTCAGCCGGATCATGGACGGCGCGGCATCGGGCGGCTGTGGTGGCCGCTGCGATGCCGGCTCCTGCTTGATGACCCTGCCCGAATCGGCGGCGGCCAGCCGCCCGTCGCACTCGGTCTGCCCGTGTTCCAATACTGTGTCGCCCTCAGACTTACACAGGTCCGGCTCCTGCTTCGGCTGGAGGCCGCCCAACTCCTGCTCGACGGGCTCCGCGGGATCCGTGTCGCCGGCCTCCGCCTGGGTCGGCTCCGGGTCGTCTTCTGCTACGTCCGACTCGTCGCCAGTCACGTCAAACACCTCCTGCTTCGGCTTTTTGGCGGCGCCGTCGGCGTCCGGCAGACCGAACGCGACGTCGATCACCTCCACGTCGTCGTCCTTGTCGTTATCGCCGTCATCACCGGGAACAACCGCCGATGTTGGCAACGGAATCGGAGCAGCTGTCTGGATCTCCTGGCCGGGGCCGGAGCCGCTGCGCGCAATCCCGGCGCCTCGTCCGGACACCATGAGCCCCACGCAGGACTCGCCGCGGCCGCGCCGCTGCTGGCGAGGTCGAGCGAGCCGCGCTATCGGCAGCGCTGGCTGCAATTGCCTTAGCGGCGGCTGTTGACTGCTGGAGCTTCGCTGTGTGCTGGAGTTGACGACGACCAGCGGTAGACTGGGCTGGATGCTGCTGACCGGCGTCACCGTTCGCCGCTGAGGCGGCATTAGCACCAGCTGGGCGCCGGACGCTGGCATCAGCTGGTACTGGGGGTTGGTGGCGGCCTGGCACCGTGGCGGCGCCGGCGCCAGCAGCGGCCCGGTCGTGTTGGCCGATATCAGGCGGTACGGCGAGGCGACGGGCGCAGGCGGCGGCGGGACCGTGACCGTGGCGGCTGTCGTCACCAGTTGAAACTGTGACGGCGGCTGCTGCAACTGGCTCGGCTGTTGCACCAGCTGAATGACGCTGCTGCCGGGCGTGCCCAGCGACAGCTGCGGCGCCGGCCGCGACGGCACCACCTGGAACGTTGACGATGGCTGGACGCCGCCGGCCTGCAGCAGCCGGAACTGCGGCTGTGGCGGCGGCAGCGCCGGCATCACCATAGTGGCGGACAGCGGCGGCGGAGCGGCCGGCGCGATCGGTTTGTAGCGGGCGGCGGCCTTGGCCACCGTGACGGTCCTCCGTCCCGGCGCATCGTCGCCCGACTTCCTGGAGTAGGTGCGCAGGGTGGCCCGCGGGTCCAGATTGGACGGCTTGTCGCGCACCAGCTCGGTCGGCACCGGTGTGACGGCCTCCTTGGCATTGGGCAGGTGTAGATCAGGCCCGGCAGACGGATCGGACGGCTTGGAGAAGTGCCGGTAGCAGACGGCCGTCAACGGCGCCGACTTCACTGACAGACGGAAGTTCAGGCGGCCATACAGTGCTGTCCACCAGCGGACACGATCGTGCACGCGCGAGATGGGTGGGAAGTGCACCAGTTTGGAAGACTCGACCAGGTTGGAACAGCCGCGGACATCGCATACGGAAAGGTACTTATCTGTGGACGAAACACAGCATTTAGTGGTGGGGCGACGACTGCGACCCAAGATGAAGGAAACTGAGGAGAGATCAATACCAAACACAAGCCACATCTATACGTTTGTAATTCGAGCTTAGGGGGCCCACCAACTGCATCTGGTTGTATCGCATAGAACCAATAATCATGGCAGTCGAACATGGAAATAAACATCGAAGGTAAATATAATAGGTAAGTACATCTTGCAACATGACACCAATCTTTCACAATTCGATCATGCTATCGGGTTTAAATTGCACGGAAGACGACAAACGCTGATTACGATCTCAGTGTCGAAATGTTTACATCGACTTCAAGAAGCACCAGCGACCCTGGTAGCGCGGAGTGGCGTCGGAGTTGGGGTTACAGAAGTGAGTATTGGAAATACCCACCCGACCGAGCTGCACTGTCGTGGTCCGACGACATGGCTCGTGACTTGAGTAGTCGTCCCAGGGCCGTCATGGTACCATCGTCAGCAGGTGTCACGCGCCTGATGTTCGTCCCCGTGGCGACACAATTTTTTTCAGGCGCAGAGGGCTCACTGGCAAGCATCACCTGGAAACTATGTCGGAAAGTAACATTGGCTGTTCACAAACAGTTGTGAAACATCTGTACGCGATTAATTTTCATGCTATCTGGAATTGTGACATATATTCTGCCAGTTGAATTTTATCCTTGGCGCTAGACAGTAGAGGTCTTTTTGTGACGCTGAGGTTGTTATTCAAGCTGTTCTCACCATTTTCTCCTTCCCATGCTAATGCGCCAACACTGGGGTTGATAACAAGTAGCAAAGTTAGTGCTGCAAACTACGCCATGCGATGCAGAGATAGCTGGTGTTGTACTATTTCGTATAGCAACAAAGATTCAGAAACGGTTGGTGTTGTCTTTCTTTTCTTATATTTTTGTAATGCTAGTCTTGCAGTGGCCTTGTCCACATTGTGCAATGTTAAATTATCTGTCCGTTTCAAGAGACAGGTCAGCATTAACAAAATTATTATCAACACAATTTTATATCAACTTTGCTCAATGAAAGAAACAACAAATGTCCCCAATGATGGCATAAGGCTAACAGCTCAACAAGTGGCTGACATGAATGGCATGAGGACATCCACAGTTTGCCCCGAGGCCTATCAAGATGGATAGCCCGCAATATTCCTTTAATTGCTAAACAAGAAACACCATGCTGACTGGCTTAAAGTAATTAAGCCAGCCAGGTACTTATGGGTGGGGAACCTGATGAGTTTGGTAGAGCTTAGGATTCCCCATTCGAGACAAATTTGCATCAAGCCCATGGCGGTCACTGTACAGTTGGGACTCATCATGCATTACGAACTGGTGTATCAAAGTTTGGAAGTTAAGGTGCTGGATTGCACTTCATTTCGGAATTCGACATGCTGGCTCACAACGCATTTTAGGTGCATGGTACATGATTGCACTAAGCAACCGGAACACACATCTCTGCTAAGTTATCTTGTATTTATATTTATACCTCTAGTGGCCAATACAGGTTTATGTCTGAAGATACAAGCTTCCGTTGCATTTCCATCTTCCGTAGTATAATCTGAATATTTCTCTTAGCATCTCACACCGAACCGAAAATGAGCTTGGACACTGTTGAGGACCTCTTCTCCAGGCAGTGTTAAAATAATTGTTTTTGTTAGGTGTGAGATGTCGATGCGAATATGGTAGGATGTTAAATTTTGCCATGGAAACGATATCTCTTAACATGGCTTATAAGTTCTTCAAACACAATTTTGATCCAACAGCATACTCACATGTGTACCTTTTTCCTTTGTTTTGAGATATCTAAATTAGGAGTAAGTATTTCAGCAATAAGGATACAAAATACCTATCCTCATCAACTGATATTGTATAACAGACCACATCATAGGTAATCCTGGATTTGTGCTAAGAGATGTTCATGTGTCATAATTCGCAATGACAAGTAGCAGCATGATACTTATCAACACGATACTGTTAGAAATTAGATATGAAGACCTCATAACGACTCATCACGAAGCATAATGTACATACTCTGTTGGGAGGGATGTCAATTCAGTGTTCAGAAATTGGTATATTGCACCTAATTTCATGAATAATTTATCACTGTCGCCTGATCGAAGAGTAAGCCATCCATGAGTGGCTTTACGACACCACACTAGGTCCAGAGATAGACTTATATGGCCAGTAAGTTTCTATTTTAGTTCAATAATATCTGTTGCACATCACAACTTATGTTAAATAAGAATTCGGTAGTTAATTATTGCAAGAGAATGTTATCGCAGATACTCACCATACAGCATTTCGCCCGCGACCAATCGGGGTGAGAGAATGGCGACGCTATATGACTCAACGGTCGACGTGTCGTAAAAACCAATAACCAACCATACAGCACATGCACCTGAACATCTTTAATCCATTCACCTTACTTGTTGTAAAAGGATGTTATCTTTTTAGAAGGCCAAATTTTTCGGGGGGGGAAAAACCGGGACCTTTGGTACAGCCACTAACCACTGGCATCCAGCCCCTCTTTATCCATGCACCTAAAAATGTTATAGCAGGTACTTACCATACAGCATATGCACCTGAACATCTTTAATCCATTCACCTTACTTGTTGAGCTCAATCTATGAATTTTGCATTTTATGACCACATCCAATATTTTCAAGTTCAATGAGTTTTAATACCATGAAAAATAAGATGATGACAGAAGTGCCAAATGAGCTGAGCATACATTGAGTGGATTTGAATATCCAGGCACAAACGCTGGTGCACCCGGAACTGACAAAACTACAACAACATACATTCTGCTGCAAAACTCGCATTGTATGACACCTTTTCCGATGACAAACCTGCTACAATAAAATTGCATGACATGACTCTTACTACATAAACTTCTAAAAACTCCACTCTGTGACATTTGTACTTCAAGCTTTCTACACATCACATCTAAACAACAAAAATGGAACTACAAAAAAGTCGATGCAATGCTACTTCTACTGCAACAACATTAAAGTCTTCTTACTTCTATGGAAGAAATCCCAGCCCTATGTTCATAAGCCATGCGCTCATGATCAATACATTAATGTCCGACTTGATAAATATTCCATGGAGGTTTCATGCAAAATTGTCTGGATAAAAAGCAATGAAGCTATGCTACCAATAAAAAAACCTTCGCACTGAACATGTTTTTCACCGTATTCACTACCAATAGGCATACACAAATATTTGCTAAGGATGGCACAAGCCCAAGTGGTCCTCAAAAGTAATGACATGCGAAGGTTTTTGCAGTACAGTGTTACTATGCAGAAGGAACATAGCAACCTTGGGTAGCAATTTGCCTGCAGTGGAAGCTAGTTGGTCTTCTATTGGAAGAAAGCCACAGGCTTGACTTCTGTACACGTAATGTCACACCAAAGCTATAAGAGTGTTGTTGGTTATTCGGGCTTTAGGGAGCATCGACTGCATTCGTCATGCAGTGCCCATTATGAGAGAGTTGTGAAGTATCAGTTTTTGTAGTAGTAGGTGTCATGTTAGTACCCAGAAAGGCACAACTGCTGCAAGATACATATTTTAGGGATGCTCATGGACACAAGAATCAGTGGAGCTAGGACCTTTTACATCTTTCCCAATAGGTAACTTTCACAATTATACGCAACAGCTCCTTGAAAAAATGCCATCCCTCAAATAAGTATTCACAATGTCATATCGAGTTAGTGTCCAATGTCAGAAGAAACTGTCAGGAGTGAGCAAAAAAGCAAATACTTCAGCATGCATCCACTGGGATGCATAAAATGTCTTGCATTGCAGCATTTTTCAGCTGCAAAGTCTACAGCACAGAAAAACTGATGCATACTGCATGTTCCTATTCTGCAACATGCACACAATGTGCTGGGTCAGATTACCAAATAAAATACATATATTTTGCACGGAAGGTGACTTCCCAACACACAGTCACATCGTCCAGCAATTGACAAGTTTCATGTCGGGACAGACCATATTTTTTCAAGTTTCACTAGTTATTTTTAATTTTAAAGACGATGGTGACATTCATTTTTTTAATCCCCAAATTACTTAAACAATTCAAAGAAGCGCTTCAGACTGCCTCGTTTTGTGACTAGTCAAAATATCTGTGACGTCACATACGTAGAGTTCACCGATGCTTGACTGCCTCCCATTATAGCTTTCATTTGGGACGCTGCCAGTTCGTAATAATCGCGACAGTTTTAGCTTGGATCATATCCGATCGTCAGGGGCAAATGGATCGTAGCAAACGGCGCTATTATTCTTGTTTGTGCCGATGTATACAAATGCAACTGCAAGTACGCCAGAAGCAATGTTCATCGGCCTCCCGACGGCCGACAAGATGAGGACGTTGTCGAGCGATTCTGCACGCCGAGACAGTCCGCTGATCTCTACTAGTGGCCCCGCTTGCTGCGACGAACATTGCTATGTATATGTACCACTGGTAGACAGGGGTACGATTATTTTTTTTTATAGACGTGGGCACGCCTAAGGATGCGGGGGGGAGGCTGGGACCGGAGTACTTTCCTCGGAAGTGTACACATTGATGTTTTCACATCAAGGTTTAGCTTGAAAACGATGATTTTAACTTCCATTTTTGTGAAAATTCCCACAAAATAGAAGTATACTGTTTACAAAAATTGGAACTTGTTAGTATACATCTTGTTGGAAACATGGATGTCCACAACCTTTCGTATTAGCATTAAGTGAAAATAATTGACATTTTCTAGCTGACTGCAGCATGCTGAAGATGGCAAGACATTTGGCAAATTTGTGCTTTAAGGTAATTTTAGAATTCTTGGAATTTCTTTTTCTAGTGCAATGTTCATGAATGTGGTCAACATGATGCGGCTACTCGTTTTCTCTGCAAATGCATACTTTTCAGTTGGCTGGCAAAATAACACCAAAAATGGGCTTGGAGATGGGTAACATGGCAGAAAAATAATGAAAAAAAGAGAAAAGTGTAACATAGCCTAACCTAATATAGCATAACCTCTCATGGAAAAAAATTAGCAGAAAGTGCACAAAATCCAAGCAAGTTTTGCTATAAAAAGAACCTACTAAAAAAAAAAAAAAAAAAAAAAACTAATGTAACATGGCCTAAACTTTGTTCAATAATTTTTTTTTATAAAAAATAAAAAACAAATTTCAAGATAAAAAAACCTAATTAAACCTTGCATAGCCAAACCTAACCACTTTGCTTCATGCAGGTAAAATGTGTGCAAAATTTGTATCGTGAATACCTTAAAGCACAATAATGCCAGACTGCCATTACATTTTGCAAAAAAAAACTGCAGGAACCCCAGAGTAGCATACTTGTAATGCCTTCCTCAAGCTCAGTTAGTTAGTTAGTTATTTGAGTTTTAGGGCGCCTCGACCATTTCTCAAGCTCAGTGAAATTCCACAATATGCCTGACATTCCATGTAAAAACTAAGCCAACAATCTGCCAAACTATCACAATATACATGTCCATTTCAACTGCATCTGTATATATTTTCCCATATATTTTACCAATCATGTGATGTCAAATGTGCAATATTCACAAATTGAAATAAACTTGGCATGCAATTCATTGATCATTTATCAAGTACTTACATTGGGATGCAGCTTGCAGTTTACCCAACTGTGGAATGCCAATTATGGTACTAGGCATAATCAGTTTCTGTTTTGCTGAGGGAAAAAACAGTGTTAAAATAATGGATTTTCGTTAGGTATGAGATGTCGAAACGAGTACAGTTAGGGTGTGGAAATTCGCCATGCAAACGATGTTGCTTAGCATAACTTATATGTTCTTCAAACACAATCTTGATCCAACAGCGTATCCATACGCGTACCTTTTTCGTTTGTTTTTAGATGCCTAACTTTTGAATAACTATTTTAATGATAACGATGCAAAATACATGTACTTATCAACTGATATTGTATAAAAGGCCCCATCATAGATAATACTCTTACCTGGAATTGTGTAAGAGATGCTGGTGTATCACGATCCGCAATGGTGAGTATAAGCGTGCTACTTATCAAGGAGATACTGATATAAGTTATATTTAAAGACTTTATGAAGACCCATTAAGAAGTATGATGTCGATACTTCTTTGGGAGGAATGTCGATTTAGTGTTCGAAAGGTGGCATATTCCACCATATTTCACGAATAATTTATCACTTGGGGGAAGCCATGGTGTTTGTTCAGCTAAGCAACACACATAACTCATGACATTGTCTTTTTCATTATTTTACTCATTTTACCCATAAGCATAGTACAAGCTTTTGCTGTTTGTACGCAACGCATTGCGCCGGATTTGAAACAAAAATGTTAGTTGGTGTATTACCACCATACTAGATTACCTACCCTTCGAAGCTTAATATTTTCGTTAAAATTGGTAACATGTCAGTATCACAAGCCCTTGCCTTAGTATCCATAACACGAGTTGGTTGAAAAACTTCGCATGCAACAATCCAACGTATGGTTCCCTTTGCATTCCAGGCTTGGCCGCTTCGAGACCCTACATATGTGACGTCATTGCTACGAGAAGGTTTTTAAATTGATGGGAACCCCGAAGTGAGATTATTAAATTATGCTGTAAATGCTTCTCCTGTGAGAAAAATATTTAAGTTTCGTCTACGAAGTATTATTACCGTTTTTTTTTGCAACTAAAAACCCATTACGTGAAACTTGTCCATTCTCGACCATGCCTGGAAGCTCACCAGAAACACTCAATTTTGTAGGCAATCTTGAAGGGTCGTTTGGTGTCAGCTTCCTGCTGCAGAAAGTGCAGACAAAAAGCATACAAGGCCCAACAAGCACAACATTGATCAATAACAGGAATGCCTTGAAATGGTGCTTGTCACCACATAAATAGGGGTGGTCAGAGACAAAGCATGCGAGCACATCACACCTTGCCTCTTGACTATGTCATGCAAGTCTCAGACAGGTCAATTATCGCCCTTGCAGCAAAACGCTTGCTTTCCTATGTTAATTAACATGTAGGCTACATTCTGAACACGGGCTCTCATGCATGTTCTTGTTGTTTGTCGTATTTATTGTACTCACTTGTCCTATGTTCTATTTGTAGTATGCTCTACGTTATCTGTGGTATGCTTCATGTTGTCTTTGTTGAATCTTTAAGTTATAAAGTCATAAAGTGTTAAGGCTTAATAAGAGCCACAGGGGCCCATCTGGGTTAAGCCTATTTAGAAAAGATACTAGAAATGTACATACTCTCACCCCAATCAATCCCTTATCTCAAGTTCCTAGGAAGCTATATATCCCAGCCTATCTAGCACCATTCAACTGATATTGCATAACACACTCAACAATTACAAACTCCTCCAATCATACCCATTGTGCTACCATAGCCAATCTCATCAGTATCACATCCCGAAGGAAGGTGCTGAATGCACTGCTAGGATTGGATATTCAATAGGATCCTTATGCAGCTATAACTGTATAAGGGTGTACCATATATAGTTATAAAGCGTTTAGACTTAACAAGAGACCCAAGGGCCCATCCAGTGAAGTCTGTAAATGGAAGATACCATAAGCCTGGCAAAAAGATCCACCCAACCATCACCACATCCTGAAGAAACCATCCACCAATATCCCACACACCTATCAATGCCTATCTACCCTAGCTATCCAGCCCTATTCCCCTAATCCCTCTTAACACATGTGGATTGAATGCCTTACCAATAATTTTCAAACTGCATCCATGCCTGCTTAAAGGGGTCTGTGCCATGCACACTTACTTAGCATAAATCTCACCCCATCCATCACAAATTAGAACTCAAAAACAAGATTTTCATGTCTAAAAAAATTGTCCACCATACTTTTTAATACATTCAATGAGGAACTCCCCACAACATCAGCAGGCAGCCCATTCCACTGATCAACAACCCTTTGACTGAAGACCTGTTGTCGCTTAACTGTCCTACACCTCAACTTGTCTAACCTGAAGTGATGACCCCTACGTGATACTCTAAACTGAAGAGCGCCATTCAAATTGACCTGATCTAGTCCTTTAACAATGTTGTACATTTCAATCATGTCCCCCCTTAATCTCCTACACTCGAGTGAGTACATATGTAATGCCACAAGCCTTTCTCCATATTCTAAGTTACCTATTCCACTGATGAGTCTAGTTGCTTTGCGCTGCACTCTTTCTAACATATCTATATCTTTTTCTAGGTAGGGGCTCCATGCTTGTACGTAATATTCCATGTGGGGTCGCACATATGCTAAGTACAGTTTGTTTTCATGACTTCCTTGCTCTTATATATCACACTTCTATTAATGAGTCACATCATTCTGAGTGTCCTGTTCCTAGCTGAGATACATTGTTTTTCTGCTTTAAGGTCTTTTGAAACAAACAAGTCTTTTGAAAAGAGTCTTAAGGTCTTTTGAAACAAAAGTTGTCTGTCTTATGCCCCTTGGTTGTATGCTGTAATTAATCCCTCCTAATCATTATCCATGGAGATCTTAGGTATACTTCTGCTGTGACCCATACCTCTAGTTAGAACATCTTCAAATTTTAACAAAGTACTTTCAGCTGTGCAGCCATTCAACAGCCATCCTTGATAAAGAACATAAAACTCGCCGGAATGGCACGGCATACATGTCTGTGCTGCACGACATTAGTGGCAGCTGCAGCAGCATAAGTGTGTGAAAAGACAGTAATTTTAGCTGGTTCTTTCAATTCAGCGTCATAGAGTTGATCTTAAATTGAGGATATCTTATCGGAATTCACTTTGCCATGGTTCGTACTGGTGATGCTACCTAATAACAACGTGAATGCTACCTTGTTGGAATTCAAGTGTTCCCTGCGAGAGCTAGCACCTACGTCACACGCCCACCACGGCGAGGAGACAGCCCGAGTCTCCTCGATCATCTCATCACAAATCGATCTGACCTGACCATATAAGTTGGAGTCATTCATACAGATTTCAGCGTCCACGACGTCACTGAAACGTGTGACAACGTCACAAGTAAACCCTCGAACATGTGCCGACCAATCAAATATTCGATCGAGAGTTTATATCGCCTTAACGAACGAAATAAAGTGAAAAAAGCAATTTCGACAATTATTCGACCTCGTCAATCTCAACGACCGATACGAACCAAGCCGCCCCGCAGTCGCACACTGGTAACATTAGCAAGACAAGACTCCATCGCAGTAATACCAGTGTGGACAACCCAACGAGCAATAAGCCGCGCACAGCAACACCACACTCGTCTTGATAACGCTGAACAAAGCACTGCGAGAGCGCTGTCCGGCGAACATTCAGCCGATGTCTCTTGCAGTCTCCGCCACTGACGCTTCGTCAAATGCGGAATGCCGGTAATATCCCGCAACTCAAAATCGGGCACGGGAATGTCAGCTCGCTGACCAAACACCTAGACATCAACCAAATGATATCGACTGATCGATTTGACGTATTTTGTGCCACCGATGCACTGCTCTCCGTGGATATGGACACGCTCGCTCATCTTTCCTGGCTTCAACATCAGGTGGAAGGAAGTGTCGCACGGGCGTGAAGTCGCTATTATCTCCCGTAATCGTCTCACTGTTGAGCCACTGTGGGTTCTTACAACGAACTTATCTCTCGTGTCAACGTGGATCACTGTGACTGATCTAACATTAGCTGTCATTGGAACTGTCTACGGTTCCCCAAATAGTGCAGTGACACTGGCCAATGAGGAACTACATGATCAGCTGATACGCGTCCTAAGCCTGGGCAAGCCCATTTTCTTCTCGGTGACATCAACTTTGACGTCCTACAGCCCGACAAACCGGGCGTGCGGGCTTATCTGCGTACTCCTGCGATCTGTCCCTAAGCCAGCTGATAACCAACGTCACACACACGCCACGGCGAGGAGACGGCCAGAGTCTCTTCGATCATCTCATTACAAATAGATCTGACCTGACCACAGAAGCTCAAGTTATTAACACATATTTCAGCGACCACGACGTCATTGCTGTATCTGTCACAGTTGACAGGCGTCGCCCTCAGCCCAACGTCATTACCATCCGCCCGACAACACGCTTAGATCAAAATGCTTTGTGCCTGGATCTGCTGTTGGCCGACTGGCCCGCCGTTTATCAAGCGACCACCACCTCAGACAAGTGGGATGCATGGCTGGATGCATGGCAGCCAATAACCGACCATCACATGCCCCTTCGTCAAATCAAGTTGAAGCACCAGTCGCTGCATTGGTTGCAGCATGGTGACGTGCATGCAGCAAGTGCAGCACTGAAACAGGCGCGCGAGCACAGAGATACAGCACGAAGCAAAGAAGCCCAACAGAATTGCCGTGAGCATAAGATCGCACTCCGGACGGCTCAACATCACGCATGCGCAGAATACTTCCAGACTGCTGGTGCCCACACACAATGTAAGGACATTTTAGTTTAAAGCCGCGGAAGGATATTCGTAAATTCATCATCATCTCCAGCAAGTCAACTATAGAATAGCCTGGAACAACCATTCAACCGCCTGATTGACATGAACGGCTCAACCGACATTTCGCCGGCGTCGGTGCCGCGGTAGCTGCTGATTTAGCCACACCGCCGCCTGGAAAGCCCCTCTGGCCGAAGCTACCGCGTATCTGTAGCGGCGCATTCACACCATATCCTGTGACGATGTCAGAGCTGTCAAAGGCGCTGCAGCGCATGGGTGGCTCACGAGCGTCCGGACCGGATGTCATCACCAACCAGATGCTTTAGATGACGTTTAATGTGGTGGGGCCGCACCTGCTAAACATCATCATCTCATGCATCACAAGCTGTGAGCTGCCGCCGCCATGGAAAACGGCGATGGTAACACCGCTGCACAAAAGTGGTAATGCAAACGACCCACACAACTACCGGCCAATATCGATATTGCCGGTGGTCGAAAAACTCTGCGAGCGTGTCGTCTGTACACACATAATAGACTATCCAACTAGTCATCATCTACTCCATAGGCCTAGAAGCCCTTCACGTTGGCCCGGATCGGGGCACTCCCGAGTATGTCCGTCGGAACTCTCCGTCAACTGGGGAAGCTTTTCATCACCTGAGTTCCTCTCCAACAGCCCAGATCCCTTCTGCCGGCCCAGCGGCCCTTCACGTCAGCCCAGGGACCCTTCAAGTCGGTCCTGGGCCCTCACAGGTCTCCTGAAAGCCTCCTGGATCGCCAAGTTTCCTGTATGCTTCGTTTCGGCCTATGTTGAAACATGCGTTTAACCCCCTGAGCACCAAAGGAGCTCAAGGGGGAGGGTCATTCAGAAGTATCATAAAAACGCATTAATTAGTTTGATTATGGGTCCGTAACCCATGTCCCCCTGGATCCGCCACTGCCCATGGGCGTCACCAGAACTTAGGGCACATATAGATCGCGGGCTAGCCAGGCGAATCATCACCTCAACTCCGGCCCAAGGCTTAATGCATGGTGCATTAGCTGGCTCATCCAAGGGCACACAGGCCTCTCAGGGGGCACATTGGGCATTCAGGGTCTTGTGTGATTCCTGGACTCCACATGCCACCAGGCGATGTATGAGACAACACCACCCAGCTGCAAAGGAGTAAAATTGCAATATTTTTGTTTGTTTGTTGTGACTTGTTCCTACAGCACCTTACATGCAAGGGGCAGAGATTCACCATTTCTTTGAGTGAGGAAGGGGATAATGCATGGAGGAATATATGCATGGAGGATAAAAATTGATTTGGAGGATCCAACTCCATAGGGCTCTGCACTAAAGGCTAACATGACTGGTGGGAGTGGACACACTAGCTTTGAGGAGGCCAAGGTTCTTCCAAAAGTATACAAAGCCTCACCCCTGCCACCTACAAGGGTTACCAGTGTACTATCTTGTAATTATGCTACTACCATTCACTTATTTTTGCAACTAATGCTCCTGCTCTTGACACCTGACTGTCATAGGTACAAATAGTGTGTATGGTATATACATACAGCATGAGGCTTCATGTTTTTCTTGACTGCTATTGATGTATGTGAAGTGCCACCAGCTAAGCAATCTCCCACAGATAACAACAGCTCTCTGGTGGCAACAATGAATGAAGCAGTAGGTTGTGATCAAGTGAAAAGTATGTATTTGCACTTGAAATGAATGAGCACATTGTCTTAGGGTGTTTTCACAGTGACCCAGACAACAGAATCTATATTGTCTGTGTCACAAATGCAAACATATTTCTCAATAACATTTCTGAATGAATGTCATTTGTGAATTCCTTGATTGTGGTGATCTACCTGTAAATAAAAAAAGATCAGACATATCTTGGTAGGGTGAAATAAACACTGTAGACAGGGGAATATCCATGTATTGTACTGTATTTAAGTCAACATTCCAGCATGAAGCTCTAAAACGGAATGCCCACCAAACACTGCACCAGTGCAGTCGCAGCCTGCCACTCAACAAGCTCTCATTGAAGGATCAGTGACTATTTGGGCTTAGGGATGCACCAATTGTGTGGGTCATACCGGATCATACACCAGCAATGATCTTGTTGAATGTGCCATACTTTTCCATCTGGTTGGGCAGGCTGCAGAGTATGGTGGACATATAATATAATGCAGTATCTCAGTGGAGTTGTGCATTATAATGGAAAATTATGAGTGGAATCAGGAATTAGATGTGGACATTACTCAATAAATATATGGGAGAGTATCATAGTCCATTTTTTATGTGCAATTATTATCTAATTTGTCTTTTCTGTTCAGCTATTGTTGACAATGTAGCATGATTGCACACAAAAAAGATTGACCTGTTGCAAACACACCAAACTTGGAAGCATAGCTTTACTCCTTTGCATTTCATTTTGCTGATCTATATTATAAATCTTGAGTGATAACTATCTATTAGCAGATGTAGCAGCAATGATAAATTATTCATGAAATTGGGTGGAATATACCACTTTCTGAACACTCAATCGACATCCTCCTCCATGAAGTACTGACATCCTGCTTCTTGATGCGTACTTATGAAGTCTTCGTGTCTCCTTTCTAACTCATAAGTACCATGCTCATGCTCAGTACAGTCATAAGTATGCCATTGGCGCAAATTTGAGTCTGAAAGACACCAAAAATATTTTAAATGACACTAATTCCATGGCAAATTTCGACATCCTACTGTGCTTGCTTCGACATCTCACACCTAATGAGTTAGTTAGTTATTAGGGCTTTAGGGCGCATCGACTACATCGGCCATGTAGCGCCCATTCACACCTAATGAAAAACCATTACTTTAACACTGTGTAGCAGCTACTAAAAGTATTTAAATTCTGCTCAAGGTACACTTTCCAGTTCTTGTTACTTGCATTGCCTATCTGATAACTCTATTTTTCTATAATCTAAGGGACTGGTATACCTGCAGATATGGGCTCCTATTGGTCACTACATCTCTGAGTGACATGCACGTTGAGAATTTGGAGAGCCAACCAGGCGACAGGTGAGAGAGCACATAGAAAATATTCTAGATGTCTGCTGCAAAATCATCTGCAATGATGTTTTGAAATGTCTCTACAATGTTTTTTTTTGCTCAAAATTCCACATAGCCCCAGAAATGCAAATTTACCAAATGTTCATTTGGTCAGCTTTGACATAGCCATGATTCAATGGAGTGGGAGCTAAAGCACTTCTTCAGACATTTTATATCAGAAAAAAAAATTATGCACTCCAGGTTCTAACTGGATAGAATTGGCTTCACATGCACTCTACACTCATAATCACTGCTCACATTACTTGCCTTTCCCCAGTCATCAGCAGCATGCAACACACCACTTCCCTTCAACCACAGAAAATGGTGATGACTGATGATGACCAAATGGCAAGACAGCTTGCAAGACCATGTGCCTGCACACTGAGTGAGATGTTCTTGGTGAGTTCAGACTCCAGCCCAGCATCTCTAGAAGTATCCTTTCGGGCTACCCATATAGTGATACTGATGGTTTGATGAAATAATGAGGGTTGGTCAGAGACATTCTCTGACCAACCCTCATTATTTCATCAAATGAGGGTTGGTCAGAGAATGTCTCTGACCAACCCTCACTATTTCATCAAACCATCAGTATCGCTATATGGGTAGCTTGAAAGGATACTTCTAGAGATGGTCTAGAGATTCTAGAGAGGGTTGGTCAGAGACATTCTCTGGAGCTGCAAAAGATTTTACTGGTGTACAGGCACAATCTTGCCACCAGCCCTTGACATGTGCAGGATGGGCTGCTGTAGTATTTTCTTTTTGCAAATATAGTTGTCAACAAATTGCTTTAGAGCATTATTCCAATGACATCATAAATATTAGGAAGCTTTATCACCCATCTAACACAGCCAAGTTAATTTCAGCATCCTTGCAAGAAAAATGCACTCCAGCTATGAGGAAAAGTGCATTCCAACCCTGAACCTTAAAAGTAAGCTTCCCAATCTGTGAGCCACTGCTGCCAATACAAACATTAAACATTACATTAAAAACACAAACATAACAATGCATCAACAAGCATTAAGTGCACTGGCCTGTGCTCCAGTGTGTACAGCTTCGTGGTCTGGTGCACACCAGCATGCACCAAATCATAACATTGTTTATTTGCTATACCTTGCAGGCTGGCTGCCAGCTTTGGCAACTTAAGGAAGTAGGTAGGTAGCAGAGTGGGAAACTTACTTTCCGGGTTGGGAGTCGGAGTGCATACCAACTTCTTCCGGAGTACATTTTCATGGCCATTATTTTTGTATGCATGGAATCTGTTTACCAGTAACCAACTGGAAAAACCTATGTAATCGGTACCTATATGATATGCATATGTAATATGCATTCTCATTTTTCATCAAATAAAATGTCAAAACATTGGAACAAAGAAGTGAACAATGGGTGGCACCACCTGGCAGTGACTCGTAATAATCAGCACTGTTTCATCTCATAACTCACAGGAGCAAGGCGCTTTCCTTTCACTGCTGGTCTCAGTACAAGGCTAGCCATATGAAAAACAAACAAAAATACTTCACATTTCACCCTCAGCGCAGAGCGCATACCTACCTGCGCAGCCAATTTCCTATGTAATACGAACACAACTACTCTACCGCACACACAACAGTTGGATGTGATCAAAGCAAAGGATCAGTAAAGGTCTTGTGCTTGCAGTATGACACTGCTAACCATGTATTCAAAGTTGCTAATGGTTATGACATAATATAAACACTACCTTGCACTGATTGGTTGACCGACAGATTTCAGAACAAAAACGCTAATGCAGCCAATTCTGATCGGTGGTCTCCGAGACTCCAGAGGACGTCTCTTAAAACTGTCAAACTTTCCCACTATATGGGTGGCAGGAACACAGGTTTCCGAGACGCTGCTCCAGAGCCGGTGAACAGTGTACTCAGTGTGCATGCACATCATCTTGCAAGTTGCTGTTGGCACGTTGTTGTCGGAAATTCTGGTGGTGGGGATTGATGGAGTGTGTGAAGCTGGGATCCAGCTGCTGACTGCCACAAAAAGTGGTTAGTTTGAGTGGTGACCGTAAGTGGAATAACCAGCATTTTTTTGGGTGTCATTCTGTTTGTTTTTATTGATATCTTTGTTCCCACATTTGTGTCAAAGTACATGTGAAGCCCATCCTATCCAGTATGAACCTGGAGTGCAAAAATGTTTTCAGAGATAAAATCTCTTAAGAAGTGCCTTCATTCCCACCCTGGTAGGTAGGTACCTACCTACATATTTATGTGTAACCAATGAAACCACATCAACATCAAATGAACCCCAGGAACTTCAAATAATTTATGGAGCACAGCTAGACTAATCTACTGAGGTGAGCTCATTCATAATTCTTATACTTCATGAGCTGTAAGTGAACTTCATGTCTCATTAAACTAAAATTGAACAGTATTGAGCAGAGTGGGAAACTTACTTTCCGGGTTGGGAGTCGGAGTGCATACCGATTTCTTCCGGAGTACATTTTCATGGACATAATTTTTTATGCATGGAACCTGTTTACCAGAAAACAACCAGAAAACCTAAATCAGTATCTACATAATATGCATAAGTAATATCATTCTCATTTTTGGTCAAATCAAATGCCAAAACATACAAACAAAGAAGTGAACAATGGATGGCACTGCCCGGCAGTGACACGTAATAATCATCGGTATTCTTCAAGTATTACCCCTCAGACTTCCTTTATCTCAACAATGTATCCAAGCCGTCGTCAGCTGAGTGCCAGTCAGCTGTTGGTGACGTCACTCAAACCTACCGAGACAGCCCCAGTTGGGTGCACTGAATGACCCAAGGGCGTCACCAGGAATATTTATAAGGGTTAGGTTGGGTCAGGTTATTGTTAGGTTAGGTTAGGTTTCCACCATCGTGAAATATAATCTGCACAACCTCCCTCTAGCAGGAAATTCCTTGTGCTGTATCTAGAGTGCCATCTCAACCACCACCATCAAAGGAAAATGTCCTGTGAAGCCCTGAATATATACCTCCACAACTGCTTCGTAGACATAAATTTGTTCCTGACGCCCATGGATTAAGTCCACATCGACCCCTTATAAATATTCCTGGTGATGCCCTGGGATCATTCAGCAAGTGTTGTTTCTGTACGTTTAAGTGACATCACTAACAGCTGACTGGCAGTCAGCTGATGGTGACTCGGATGCATTGTTTATATAAACAAAGCGTGAGGGGTAATACTTGAAGATTACCATAATCATCACTGTTTCGCTTCTTATAACTCACAGGAGAAATGCATTTTCCTTTCACTGTTGGTCTCAGTACAAGGCTAGTCATATGAAAAACAAACAAAAATACTTCACACTTCACCCTCAGCTCAGAGCGCATACCTACCTACGCAGCCAATTTCCCACGTAATACGAACCCAACTCTGCTACCGCACACTCCACAGTTGGATGCAATCAAAGCAAAGGATCAGTCAAGGTCTTGTGTTTACTGTGAACTTGTGTGGACACTGTTAACCATGTGTTCAAAGTTGCTAATGGTTATGATGTCATATACAAAATACCTTGCATTGATTGGTTGACAGACAGATTTCAGAACAGAAAGTGCTAACGCAGCCAATTCTGATCGGTGGCCTCCGGGACTCCGGAGACGTCTCTTAAAACTATCAGTTTCCCACTATAGGGTGGCACGAACACAGGTATTCTGAGACGCCGCTCCAGAGCCGGAGAACAGTGTTCTCAGTGTGCATGCGCATCATCTTGCAAGTTGCTGTTGGCGTGTTGTCGGCATTTCCGGTGGTTGAGATTGATGGAGTGTGTGAAGCTGTGGTCTGGCTGCTGACTGCTACAAAAAGTGATTAGTTTGAGTGGTGACCATAAGTGGAATAACCAGCGTTTTTTTTTGGTGTCGTTCTGTTTGTTTTTATTGATATCTTTGTTCCCACATTTGTGTCGGAGTACATGTGAAGCCCATCCTATCCGGTATGAACCTGGAGTGCAAAAATGTTTTCAGAGATAAAATCTCTTAAGAAGTGCCTTAATTCCCACCCTGGTATTGAGATGATAAATTTCCTGATGCCAATCGTCAACTTGGACCATATTACACGCGAGCGCCTATTTAAAACACTTTAAAATACCTGTTAATAATAATAATACAACCAGTCTGTCCATGAAGAATTGTTACCTGCCATGTCATATAAAAACGGCGGAAAAAAGTAACTTTCAAACGCGGCGCACAGATGGGCAGCACGAACTAACGACTGATGGGAACCCCCAGGAAACAGTGTCATAAAACACATCGAAATCGAGTAAGTAAGCAACCTGAAGAACGCGTAGCCACTCTTCTGATTCACTTTAAACAAATATTAAAAAGCCCTACCAAAACAACGAACCATTCCCCGATCAAAACGAACACAAATCATGCCAAGGCCACTTAATCTCCATATAACAAGGTAGTCTTCCAGTGATTCTGTATCCTCATGACGTCACGATATGACGTAATACGGGTCCGCCGGTCGCGACCTGGGACCATAACTAGGGAGTGACTGGGAGAGCTTTCTTCGCCTCTCCCTTGGCTGATCTTGAATAGCGACGGAGTCGCTGCTCCTAATGAGCTCCAACTTTGGGTACGTTCAAATTACAACTAAGCTACTACATGGAAAGAATAAAATATCATTCCAGGTCAGGTTAATATCATGCCATAGTCATTTCTTGGTGCTCACATTTCGGCACTAATTTTCCGATTAATGGAAAATTTAAATGAATGCATGCGTGCGACTGAGAACAGGGGCGAGCACAGAGTGGCACATAATAATGTCCCCTTCGTCCAGGGAAATGCGGTGGCCCTGGCCGCCTCTGACTTGGAAAAAGCGCCCCTTTGGTAGGCTCGAGTGCGCCCCTCCCCCTAAACCCGCTGAACGATATTTTAAAAGCAAACACCCTTGACAGAGGCATAGGCGCCCCTTGAGAGGAAAAGGCGCCCCCTTAGCATACCCAAGTGCACCTATCCCCACCACTAGGCGGATTTTCAACCGAAGGTGCCGGGAACGAGTGGTCTAGGGGTAAGATGCTCGTCTCACAATCGAAAGGTTGTGGGTTCGAGTCTCACCTGTCGCTACTCTTCGCCCGCGAGCAATCGGCGTGAGAGATTGGCGACGCTACATGACTCAACGGTCGACGTGTCGTAATACCAATAACCAACCGAAGGTGCCCCTTCGGGGACTTCCGCAGTGGCGCCCGTCCAGACGGTGCAAATTTGTTCAACGATGCCCTCATGAAAATGTCTCGACCCGCCCCGGACTGAGAACACATTTAGATGTGGTTATCACATCTTCAAGTGTGTTAGGTCAAACTGATCCACCGTGGCCTGATCCAAGATTATATTAGGTCAAATGTGTGCATGCTTTATACGGATAATTTTCTCGTGCTTGGTAAGTGCTGGGGTGCACTAACGACGAGCCCATATGTGGACCCTACACCAACCAATGATACAGGACGTGACGTCATCATGCCGGACGCTTCTCAAATTTGTATAATGTTCTGAAAATGTCTTGTTCTCACTTTTGTATGATAACTAAATGACACTGAACTGGGGTTCAGCGTTCAAAATTATTGTGAAGTTGTCTTCAATTATTACCCTGGGATCTGAACACATTACTACCTATAACGAATGCATAGCACGTTACAACACGCATACAGTGAAGTATAAGTGTGGTAGAATTGGGACGAGGGATTGAGCTCTTTTTGGTAGTATACCTATACCTAGGTACCTACGACTATATTACATCGATTTTCTTCTCCAACACCTAATTTGAACTGACAATATCAAGCATATATCACGCGGCGCGGGTCTGTGCAAACGCCAGGTGACCTCACATGACCGCAATTGACGCGAACCTAATCTGACCACATGTATGCAGGAGTGAAACAGAGGAGGCACTGGGATAATTTATCCTCCCAAATGGAAAGGTCTCTCCAATCTGGAAAGGCGCCCTTCCGGTGAAGCTTTAGTACATACCCCTCCCAATCCCGCTCCCGCTAGGCACAATTTTCAGCTAAAGACGCTCTCGTCAGAGGAAAAGGATAGATGCTCCATATGCTCGAGTGCACCTTGACCCTGTTCAATGATTTTTGTTTTCGGCCGAAGGCGCTCCCTATAGGCACTTTCGCGGTGGCGCCACCGCGAATGTCAATGTCAAGGGGATTGTGCTACCTCAGATCATTGCTTGGCGCTTGAAAGCAATTTGGTACACTTTTTTCCGAACCTTTCTTCCAACATTAGAAATAGTTATTCAGAAATTAAGGTGCACCATGCTAGGTCTTGTTAGCAATGCTAAGCTACTTATAAGCCAAAGTGGATACTGTAAATTAGGTGATTAAGACGATTATTTCTCTCCATGATGTTACACTCCCGCCATTATTTTAAACAAATCGTGAAATGATCCAAAATTTTGTTTGGACGAAATCGTTATAGCCCGCCATCGATTTCGAGTTCGATGTATCAGATAGTTTGACGCACATCCTCCATAAAATTACTTGTATTTCGTATGACACCCATGCGCTTCCAATGCTGGAGAGCCTGACAGCTAGCACATGCATTGTTGTCCCGCCGCAACCCATCCAAACTGAGCATCAACTGTATAATGTTGACTGGGGAAAAAAACAACCTAAAAGAACTCGTATTCCTGGTTTCCTCACTTAAATTCGAGCGTTCCGGTGTTATTGCCTAAAATGAACTTCATACGACGACGACCCCCTCTCGCACTTGCTGTAACCGAGTACGAGCTGAATGAGTTGTTACCATAATATTCGCATACAATTTGTCACAATTTGACATCTGTTAAGAATGGCGACGATAGTCGCAATGGCATGTGCAATGATGTTTCTGACATCCATGACGACGTAATTTTGGCATGAAGCAGAATAAAATTATATATTATCACATCTGCATTCCTGCTCCATGAAAAAACTGACCACTGGGAGACCCGAGTCTAACGTTTGCGTAAAGTCGAAAGACATGGAAGCGAACTCAGGCGAGAAGATGAATTTTGCGAGTCGTATCACATTTGCAAGCGTGTGTCGATTTTTTGCAACTAGTGCCTGTCAACTTTACCGTTCGACCACCTCAAGGTCGTAATTTAACCTTAGCGTCAGGTCAAAATGCGAGGTACAAATTTAGGTCCAACAGGTAACTTCTGCAAATGGTTGCAATGGGCATATATCAAGCGCCCTGTAATCAATTTTAGTCACTTTTAGCAATAAATATCCTTGAAGTAAATGTTTAACCACGACCTCAAGTCAAAATATGCAGCATCGATTTGAGGCCAGAACAAAAATGTTGTGGATCATTGCAGTGACCCTATATTGAAGGCTCTTTGACCAGTGTTTGTCACCCTTAACGTTGAACCTCTTCAGGGTCGTAGTTTGATGTCGGCCTGACGACAAAATACTTGGCACCGATTTAATGTTAAAAGATGAATGTGACAAATCGTGAGTGGTAACACAGTAAGGATCCTGTAGCCATCTTTCGGGCCAAAATGTAGTATGCATATCTAATATAAAATAATAATAAAAATCGGTCGAAAGGATTGTCATAGAGGTCCACAAAATCCGCAATGTAGGCCTGCATCAACGATTCGCAAGATTCATCACTTGTATATCAACCTCATATATTTTCCTGAGGTCAAGATCAAACGCTAACAGTGACCAAGAATGTCCAAAACCTCTTATATAGGTCCGCTACAGCTGTTCGCAGAATTATTCTTCAGCTATTAACTCTGTGCGAAGTGTTTTAACCTGCGGTAAAGGTTAAACCATGGTTTGTCAGGAGTAAATGTCCATGAAGCAGAAACGCAATGTCAAGCTTTCATTTGAGTTCCATTTGATAGGTCAATACGTCATTCTGATACGTCTTGATACGTCATTCTGTCGCCAGAGATGCCGCAGATGTCGCAATTGGCATCGCTAACTTCACGGACGTGCCACATGGCATTGCGTATAGCAAAAATTAAACATTCCCTTTTCCCATCGCATCCCTCAACTCCATGAACGCTTACCCTATGTTTGCGGCTATAAATATATAAGGTAGCCGCCGCATTGTAGGTACAGCTCATTTGTTCTGGCATTGCACACTCTCCATCGGTTTCAGCTCGTGGGACAGAGCCGATACAATGGGCAAAAACCGGGACAACATGGGACAAAAACCAGATACGACTAGTTGTGCCGGATTGAGCGTCAGGCGGGTGGGTGGGTGCTGTACGGAGAGACCTGGTGCCGGTCATGTCCGCCACTCCTGGCCCGTCGCTACCAGTCCTTCAGCATGCTTGAGAATGTGTGCCGTGGGGTGGTGGCAATCAATGATCAATGGGAATGTGTCGGAATGTGTGTCAGTCAATAATCTCCAGATTGGTACATGCATGTTTTTGTAGCAGCGACAGGATTATCATGATAGTGCTGTGACAGGCCTCAATGGTAATAAAGAGTTGAGGCCCAAGGCAGACGTGCTTCGCCACGTTGCGGTCGGTAGCTCGAAATGGCAGAAAAGGCTCTTCGATAGCCCTCATGAGGAAATGGAAACTGTTACTTCTGGACATTTCTTGATTGGGGTGCGGTATTCGTTCATTATCGGTTCGGACCATCAGAAGCACTTCCCTCCCCCCCTGGCCAGGTCACTGAGCTCGACAACAACAATAACGAGAAAAACATATTCGGAAGTTCAGGCAGATGTATCATCAGTCGGAGGTTCAATTCCTTGTATTCTGATACCCATGGAAGTAACGTTAAATGTCAAGATACTGCGAAATCGTTCACGGGCTCATCATCCCCTCAATGTCAGGAGCCAGATCCAATGATTCCAAGCGATATATATATATATATATATATATATCGATACACTATGGAAAAAGTTATTCGCAGATGGTCCGTCACGATTACGGAAAAAAGGGAAGTAGAAAGGTGTCCTTTTATGCCACTTTATTTCCTTGCCAAAGTTCCAGTGCTACAACCTCATTTGCATTTGATTCAGCCCATAGCTGCACTTACGCGACATTGAGTGTAGGGCAGAAGTGTAGGTGGGAGAGAAGCTGGCGGTAAATGCATATGAGCCGCTGACGCAACTGTTCATATCCGTCCGACTGATGTGGCCGATGAGTCGATGGCGAACTGGGGTGATGGAAGGGCGCGGACTGGGGAGACCCCGGTCCTGCCCGTGCCGGATCGGGAGCTTTTAGTCACCACACACATACCGTCTAGAATCAGGCCAAGGCAGATACGTCCACGGACCTCACAAACGACAACATTTTCCATGAGGCTATGCATAGTCACAAATATCCAGTGTCACTCTGTGTCACGTGGAACGGGCGCCGGTGAAGCGCTGCGTGTTCCTGCTCAGAATTGTCGGCAGATAACGATCCGACGCATAACGAGTGCAGCTGCCGTCAGTATGACGTCCTTGACTGAACCTAGACCATTACATGGTCTTTTCAAGGTCACCTAGCCCCTGCATGGGAGGGACATGTGTGCTTCTTTCTACCGACGTTTGGTATGTGCGACGTCGAAAGTTAATGCGCTATCTAACTTTAGTTTTCAACAATCACACGACAGACGGAACACACTATTGCGCATCACAAATAATTGAGGTAGCTGAGTGTCATGATAATCATCTATGCCGAATATCGACACGGCTACAACATGTGAAGTAAATTTCCTTCCTAAAAGTGAGGCCAATCAAGAGTTCGTCAGCATTAAGATAATTAGGACGTTTTTTTGTTCATATTAAATACGGCAAGTCGAACAAATCCAAACCATACTCCTATATTTCAGCAGAGCCCTCCTCAGGGTTCACAAGTTTCGACGGAATACGTATGGAAGTGCCATGAGGAAGGATCTGTGTTCAATACAGGTGTATGTTATAATTTTAGTGTTAGTTGGTGTGTTCCGTTTTCAATATGAGTAAGATAATGTCTCCCTTAATTTTCTTCACGTAATGCTCACTACTGCACTCAATATTATCCAGTTCGCGAGCGGATGTTCAGGTAAAGCGACAGCGGTACGCGGTAAACATGGCACAGACTGTTTGTCTTGGCCTGGTGCAGCACTGCTGCTGCGGCTATATGGCGACTCAGCATCCGTCATCAGCGCATCTTCGGCCAAAACTCGAGTTGAAAGTGGTCGGTCAGCTGTGCGCCATCTGACTGTGCACTAGTTGAAGGTGTGAACAGTGGCCTCACACCCCTACCCGCCCTTCATGTGGCCTCCCACCCCTACCCGCCCTTCATGTGGCCTCCCACCCCTACCCGCCCTTCATGTGGCCTCCCACCCCTACCCGCCCTTCATGTGGCCTCCCACCCCTACCCGCCCTTCATGTGGCCTCCCACCCCTACCCGCCCTTCATGCACACACACGCCGAACATTTCGGGAACAAGCGGCGCCAATTTAGGTTTGGCATGCAAGTGTAGGAGCATTCCAGACCGTTTTGAGTTACCTGTGGCAATGAGTGCTGTCCAAATATATGCTGGCCGGTTATTGATGTTGAAGACATGGCGTGAAGCTGGCCACTTCTGACCTGGACTGTTGCGTCACCCGACAATCTTAATGGAGGCCCAGCCCCGTCTCAGGTGCAGCCCAATCTCATGGGGAGGTTAAGTACGAGCTACAATGACAGGGCATTGCAGCTATCAGAACTGGTCCCAACAGTCACCAGCGGACGTCCGATGGAAGTGTTCTTATTAGAACTGAGCTGCCGTTGCCTTTATGAAGTCACACACAGATATTCGTCGCCTTACTCCATGACACACACACACACACACACACACAATATATATATATATATATATATATATATATATATATATATATATATATATATATATATATATATGCATAGCATACGGTAGGCAACATTCATGCTATGTGTTGGTGTGTGAAAAGTTCACATTGCATCGGGTATTCGTATTTCGTATTAATCAATATAGAATTACCAACCATGATGTGAAAATTCGTGGTAATTAATTAGTACGAGTGAAGCCAAGGATTCAAAGTCCTCCAATTATCACAAAAAAATCAACTTCAGTGGCTCGGCCACACGGCTTTTGACGCATTCATGAATTCCTAAATACGTATCTGGAATCACCAATAAGCACAGATATGGAACTTGATTTTTGCGAGTCGCATAGTTCAACTACGAGGCTTTGACTCACATATTTTTTACACACCATGTTATATTTCGAGTTTATGCGTGTTCAGAATCAAGCCGCTTCGCTGCATCGTTCTGGAACTGGCTGTGCTACTGAAGAAGCCCAGTGGGCGAAATATATTAATTTTATTGTAGTTAATACCTCTGATATATTATTTAGATTAGCTTTGAGCGTAAGGCTAGAGTTGACATCGGCTATGTGCTTGCATACATTGCATATGCAATACTGCTTATCGACATGTTGGCCTTGATGCCAATCGTTTTTGTAATGAAGTTTCCGTTAATGTCGATCGTCTCTTGCGAGGTAGGTGCATCGATATTTGCACCTGATAGCTTAGAATTCCTGATTCAGTTCACCAGCTGCGGCGCTGCCGGCTGTCACCGTGTCGAAAAGCACGCCTCAGGCTAGGAATCAGGCCGGCAGCGTGTGGTGGTGAACTGTGGATATGTAGGTACACCGGCGGTTTGGCGGGTTCAACTCTTTTCAACTTCAACATTTGGTTCAACTTTTTTGTGCGTTCCAGTTTTGGCGGATCGGTTGGATCAGAATCGAGAATTCGTGGCGGTTGGTGTAAGTCTGCAGTTTAAGAGTTTTTTAAGCACGTGTTTGAAACAATAAGAACGTTAGCAAACTACAATATCCGGCATGGAATGCGATTTTGAAAGTTTACGGGGAACTGGGTCTAGTTGATACAATTTTGGCGAAACTCAAAATAACTCGTCACTTTGGATTTGTGAAGGATAACGAGGAGATAGCTATACCCACGCCAAGCCTAAAACTTCCAGTATCATCCCCGATACTTACTATTTTTTCGTCGCATCCTCTGGGTTTTCCACCAAAGAGCAAAACATCGCGCAACTACCGGTCCATCAACATACCTCGCTATTAGCGGGGTAAGTTGATTGACCAAAGTTGATGATAGTCTCCAATTTTTAAGATTTGCTTCTAAAATCAGCGTCAAAATCAAAAGGATATACCGAAGGATAATTTGATGCAAACAAAATTCAGATCTCGGACGGTCTTAGAAGAACAAAACAGACCAAAATCGACAAATATATAAAATTCATCTTGCGGAAATGTTTGAACTAAATACTGACTTTCTATCAAAGATACGTTCCGTTGGCTGCTGCAAATCTGCACGTGTTCAGAAGTCCCTGAAATATCCCATATTGAAAGCCCTATAATTTTCTGAATGCACAAGCAATTTCAAAATTAACTTATTAAAGAACATTTAGAGATTAAAAAAATATATATCCTGGACCAGAACGATGCGCCATGACGAGTTCTTTCAGATGCCGTCGTAACATGATCTGTTAATTTATATGTACTATCTCAAAAAGGCCTTTCCGGGAAATCCACGCCGTTTGACACGCTTTTATTACCAGATATGATGCCCTACTAGGCGTTGCAGTCACCGCAAATCACAGAAAAGGCCTGAAAACGTCCTATTTCACCCATCGCGCAAAAATAGAACATATAAGATGTTCCTTTTTTAGAATGTTCAAGAATGTTTTACAACTCCTAAGGTGACCACGACCTCAGATTCCATGTTCACCGCCAAAACTCGGTTTGGGCGAACTTCGAAATCGACGCCGTCTGTACCGATTTGGTTATCAAAGCCAAATTGACGTTGTTTGAACCGCTTTCGTTTACCTAACATATGGACCATTGTGCAATACAGTATCCCATGTGCAACACATGTGTAGTGTCCCAAGAACGTGAATAACGAAGTCCGACTTCGTTATTGTGGCACATGAAGGTTGTGAAAATGATGTTTCCGAGCATATCCTACGTGCACCGTAGCAGAACAAAGTGACTTGCAATAAATGTTCGCCTGTACGTCCATGTAAATGATGCTCTGGAGGTGGACACAAAAACATAAGTGTACTTCTTGCTGTAGTGTTAGCATGGTCGAATATGGTCAAACTACATCGTTGTCATGTTTGATAGCAATCAATGCATGTTGTAAGTTACCACCAGATGCTCTGAAGTAAAATTACACCGTTACCAGGAAATAAGCTACGACAATATGGTAATAATAAAATGTTCCACCTTTGTTAAGGAAACTACAACAGCTACATTGGAGAGCTAGACATGTGTAAGTTAAAAAAACAGGCGACAGAACAACAATAAAAACAACAACCACAAAAACAAACAACAACAATCATCTGACGTTTATTTCGTTGTTCTATCCCATCGTTGTTCTATTGTGCAGTGCAGTGCAGTAATGTGCAATAATGTGCAACATGTAGGGAATGCCCAAAACGTGAGCAATGAAACCACAGGAAGCTTGTGAAAACGTTCCTGTTTTCGGGGACACCCTATGTATACCGTGACAGAAATGCGTGTGTTTCCATTACAATAGGGATTCGTCCATGAAAATGATCTGGCCGGCTCCAGAGACTCTGGACAACTCCAGAGACTCTCTGGCAGGCTGCAGAGGGTGCGTTCCACGACAGATCAACCAAATATTTCCGAATTTTACACTACCTACAGCTAGAATGAAGGCATAATTGTACTGCTTGTTGTGAGACCAGCAAGGTTGAACATAGTCAGATGTTTCGATCGCCAGACCACCAGGTGTTCCGAAGTAAAATTGCATCGTCACACGTAGATAAGCCTATGGATGACCTATCAGTAATCGGTGACCTTGAACTTTGTGAAGTTTATTACGGCAAACTATAAGAATTACATTAATTAGTTTTTATATTTCTGTTCAACAGACGTGTTTGTATCACCCGTTTTTATTGCATTGTTCGATCCCCCGTAGTTGTTCCACGGGAGAAAACTTACCCGAAATCCGTGCGTTCCAAAAATAGCAAAATCATCAAAAGCCATGAAGAACGGATGCCCACATAGGATATTTAAAAGCAAAGCGCATTAATTTTTTATTTGCCAAATCATGTCCGTTTATATTTCTACCGTCAAATTTATCAATTTCAATGGACAAGGGATCACAGAAAGACACGAGGTCACTATGTCATGGAGTCACGATGTCAAACGCGAGAAATGTTGATATTTTATCACGGATATGTTTTCTCTACTCATTTTTCTTCTCAAAGATGCACAATATGTCACACTTCCTCTTCATTATCGATGAGACATCCATCGTCAAAAATACCCTTGTTGTCTGACCTAAAATTACCGGAGGCTATAACACCGAAATCATTAGTCGGATTAGGCTAAAACTTGTTCAAACGTGTTCAGAGCTTAAGACTACCTGTACACACATTTTTGTTTTAATACAAATTTAGTGGGTGTAAAATTCGGAAATATTTGGTTGATCTGTCGTGGAACGCACCCTCTGCAGCCTGCCAGAGAGTCTCTGGAGTTGTCCAGAGTCTCTGGAGCCGGCCAGAGTATTTTTTAGAGTAAGCTACATCCGGACTATGTCCATTCCGATGGATTGGTTGCGCATATTTCGATATTCTGTACCGAAAAGGAAAGAAAATGAGCTCTTTTTATTAGAAGTCGTCCCAAGGAAAGTGTATTTGACGCTTTATGAAGCCAACAGGATCATCTACCTTGTTTCTGTTTCTTCAGGTACTACCTCCACATTACGCAGAAATTCCACGAATTTAGTACTCTACAGCCCAAACAACCCTGACCTACAGTGAAACGTGAATCGACCGCATATCCCACGGTATTTTTATAATATCCATTACGGCAGCAGGGCGAGTCAACACGCACGTGACGTCATCGCCATGATGGACAGTGACTCCGCTGTTTTTGGCAGCGGAATAGGGGCGCTAGACTCAGGGGGTTCGTGTGTAATATTGAAGAACGAGTGCGCGATAAAAGTAGCATATTTGCAGTCCGAAAAACATGGAGATTCAATTACAAGCATCTCCCCACAAACGACAAACAATCCATTGCCCACTCCGGGCTCGTCTGGCCGAAATGGGTGTAACCAGAGACGCAGCCAAGGGGGAAGGCTCGGGCCCCCTTCCACACTTAGCAACCAAAATTACACCCGATCAAGGGAGAACTTTTGAGCTTCTCATCACGCAAAACCCAAAATCTTCTGCGCGCCAAGCGCGCCGAAAGCTTTCTCTATTTCTTCTCATTAGAGAAAGAATCGGGCCCCTTAGGAAAATCCTAGCTGCGCCACTGATTATCCATACGGAGCTGTGCCTAACACAAGATAGCTGCAGTGTACACATATCTTATGTACATACCATCATAAAGTTTACATAGCTCATGTCTGGGTCATCAGCAAGTAGCATACGAAGAGCAACACAAATGCCCTGAATTGAACCGACTTTCCGACCGCATTACGGTTAACAACTGCTGGCATCATGATGCAGACAACATAATTGCTGTGATGACAGCCACGGGCATCATGACGCTGACGACAGCACTGCTGTGGTGACAGCTGCATCATGGCGCTGACGACAGCACTGCTGTGGTGACAGCCGCTGGCATCATGACGCAGACGAGAGCACTGCTGTGGTGACAGCCGCTGGCATCATGACGCAGACGAGAGCACTGCTGTGGTGACAGCCGCTGGCATCATGACGCAGACGAGACCACTGCTGTGGTGACAGCCGCTGGCATCATGACGCAGACGAGAGCACTGCTGTGGTGACAGCCGCTGGCATCATGACGCAGACGAGAGCACTGCTGTGGTGACAGCCGCTGGCATCATGACGCAGACGAGAGCACTGCTGTGGTGACAGCCGCTGGCATCATGACGCAGACGAGACCACTGCTGTGGTGACAGCCGCTGGCATCATGACGCAGACGAGAGCACTGCTGTGGTGACAGTTGGTGGTATGGTGCCAGATTGTGGAATGGTGAAAGCTAGTGGAATGGCGACAGCTGGTGGTATGGTGATAGCTAGTGGAATGATGACAGCTGGTGGAATGGTAACAGCTGGTTGTGTAGCGACAGTTGGTGGCATGGTGTCGCTGCCGTCCGTCGGTCGCTGGCCGGGTGACCCGGATACCGCTGCAGTCACGTGTTTGTCGGTCGCTGGCCAGGTGACCCTGGCCAGCGACCGACCGACCCGTCCGCCGATGCAGTCACGTGTTCGCGTCTCCGTGTCACGCGCTCATTAGCGCCGCGCCGGGACAGGCCCGGCGGCGGCGCCATTCGGCTGTTTGTGGCCAATGACGCGGCTCGGGTCGCCTTGCTCCATTGTTGCGCACCCCTGCAATCGGTTTCGACACGGGCGGCTGCGCTGCCTAACCGGCCGTATCCATCAACGCCGCCGCCGCCGGCGGCCGACACTGTGCGCCCTGCCCGTCAGTGGACACACCCTGGCGGCCGGCTGACACGCCGCCGCCGCCGGCGGCCGACACTGTGCACCCTGCCCGTCAGTGGACACACCCTGGCGGCCGCCTGACACGCCGCAGCCGCCGGCGGCCGACACTGTGCACCCTGCCCGTCAGTGGACACACCCTGGCGGCCGGCTGACACGCCGCCGCCGCCGGCGGCCGACACTGTGCGCCCTGCCCGTCAGTGGACACACCCTGGCGGCCGGCTGACACGCCGCCGCCGCCGGCGGCCGACACTGTGCGCCCTGCCCGTCAGTGGACACACCCTGGCGGCCGGCTGACACGCCGCCGCCGCCGGCGGCCGACACTGTGCGCCCTGGCCGTCAGTGGACACACCCTGGCGGCCGGCTGACACGCCGCCGCCGCCGGCGGCCGACACTGTGCGCCCTGCCCGTCAGTGGACACACCCTGGCGGCCGGCTGACACGCCGCCGCCGCCGGCGGCCGACACTGTGCGCCCTGCCCGTCAGCGGACACACCCTGGCGGCCGACACTGTGCGCCCTGCCCGTCAGTGGACACACCCTGGCGGCCGGCTGACACGCCGCCGCCGCCGGCGGCCGACACTGTGCGCCCTGCCCGTCAGTGGACACACCCTGGCGGCCGGCTGACACGCCGCCGCCGCCGGCGGCCGACACTGTGCGCCCTGCCCGTCAGTGGACACACCCTGGCGGCCGACACTGTGCGCCCTGCCCGTCAGTGGACACACCCTGGCGGCCGGCTGACACGCCGCCGCCGCCGGCGGCCGGCTGACACGCCGCCGCCGCCGGCGGCCGACACTGTGCGCCCTGCCCGTCAGTGGACACACCCTGGCGGCCGACACTGTGCGCCCTGCCCGTCAGTGGACACACCCTGGCGGCCGGCTGACACGCCGCCGCCGCCGGCGGCCGACACTGTGCGCCCTGGCCGTCAGTGGACACACCCTGGCGGCCGGCTGACACGCCGCAGCCGCCGGCGGCCGACACTGTGCACCCTGCCCGTCAGTGGACACACCCTGGCGGCCGGCTGACACGCCGCCGCCGCCGGCGGCCGACACTGTGCGCCCTGCCCGTCAGTGGACACACCCTGGCGGCCGGCTGACACGCCGCCGCCGCCGACGGCCGACACTGTGCGCCCTGCCCGTCAGTGGACACACCCTGGCGGCCGGCTGACACGCCGCCGCCGCCGGCGGCCGACACTGTGCGCCCTGCCCGTCAGTGGACACACCCTGGCGGCCGGCTGACACGCCGCCGCCGCCGGCGGCCGACACTGTGCGCCCTGCCCGTCAGTGGACACACCCTGGCGGCCGGCTGACACGCCGCCGCCACCGGCGGCCGACACTGTGCGCCCCGCCCGTCAGTGGACACACCCTGGCGGCCGGCTGACACGCCGCCGCCGCCGGCGGCCGACACTGTGCGCCCTGGCCGTCAGTGGACACACCCTGGCGGCCGGCTGACACGCCGCAGCCGCCGACGGCCGACACTGTGCGCCCTGCCCGTCAGTGGACACACCCTGGCGGCCGGCTGACACGCCGCCGCCGCCGGCGGCCGACACTGTGCGCCCTGGCCGTCAGTGGACACACCCTGGCGGCCGGCTGACACGCCGCCGCCGCCGGCGGCCGACACTGTGCGCCCTGGCCGTCAGTGGACACACCCTGGCGGCCGCCTGACACGCCGCCGCCGCCGGCGGCCGACACTGTGCGCCCTGCCCGTCAGTGGACACACCCTGGCGGCCGGCTGACACGCCGCAGCCGCCGACGGCCGACACTGTGCGCCCTGCCCGTCAGTGGACACACCCTGGCGGCCGGCTGACACGCCGCCGCCGCCGGCGGCCGACACTGTGCGCCCTGGCCGTCAGTGGACACACCCTGGCGGCCGGCTGACACGCCGCCGCCGCCGGCGGCCGACACTGTGCGCCCTGGCCGTCAGTGGACACACCCTGGCGGCCGCCTGACACGCCGCCGCCGCCCCTTGGCCCGGCGGCAAGTGACAGGAAGCCAGGGCGCAATTTCGAGATGCTGGAAAAGTCGTGGCGCCACCGTTTGTTGAGTCAGCCGACCTGCGTCGCAGAAGCGGCTCGGCGGCGTGGGCCGGGTGTTGAATGTGAATGATTCGCACATACTTAAGAGCAGTAATGACATGTTTGGGTGGTGGAACGTCACCTGTGCTGGGCGTGTCACTGTCGCCTGTCAATGATATGCAGCCATATGAGTAACAGTAGTGCGCCGTTAGGTGACTTTCACTCATTGGCTGGTTGCGGCGGTGAGCTGATTTGGTGGGAACGACAACGGCACCTGAGTACTACCTTGAGTTGTTGGAGTATGGTGCCTAACTGGCGTGGTCATTGTAAGTAGCTGTTGAACTGAAACACCGCAATGTTCTCGGTCGTGTATTGCAACAGTTCAGTATGCGACGAAGCCCAGCGCAGGCTGTGGTAATTAGTGACTTGCGACAAGCCCGCGGGCACTGTTTGCTCTGGTGCGCAGACTGTGGGGCCAATTATCCGATGTAAACAATTGGAGTGTAATCAACAACCAATGACCACAGGGTGCAAGCTTGGACACCCCAAAGTCATATTCAATGCTACGTTCGTGTCAACGGAATAAATTCGAGGCACGTTAGGCACGTGCTTCAGTCAGTGACATGCGTACAAGTATGGGTTCTCAACTTTTTAAGTGTTTAGCTACACTGGGATGGCGATGTATCTGATTTAAAGCCAGAAACGATCCTCAAGGCATTGTTTTCAGGTCGAAACACCAGTTTCCTACTCTGGTTATCAAAGAGACCTGCATTGTGGGCTGCGTGCCAGCCTCACCCCAGCCTGCAGTATGCTTGGGCTCAGGGTGGGCAAGTTGAGCACAGACTGAGCAGAGCCCAGCTTCATCGTTTGTATCAGACAAACCTGCATGGGCACAGCCCGCATTACATTGGGCAGAACCATAACTTGGGCTTAGCCCAATTAAGCCCGACTGGACACAACCAACATTATATTGGTCTGAGCCACGGTTGGGGTGGCTATGCTTGGGTTCCAGCTGAATTTTCCTCAACGGGACACAGCTGGGCTTTGCAAGGGTTTTGGTTGGCGTCTCAGTTTCATACCCAAACAAAACCCAAGCAATAGTTTGGCACTGCCCAAGTTCTGTACTTTGGCAGAGCTCTCGTCAGTCCGATTGGGCCCAGATAAGAATTGCTGACTGGGAGGTGTGCAACAGTGTATGCCCGAGTTCGACTTCTTTCAAACCCGTCGGGCACAAGCGGACCCACATGCACCTGTAATTGTCATCAACAACATGAAAGAAACATGTATGCACTGCATTGTCCAGAATACATTTATGAACGCAATGAACCTACAAAGGCAAGCCTGTCAAGAAGCTCACGGGATACTTCTACGTGGTCGTAGTATTCTAGTTGTGGTCTTTTCCACTCATTCTCATAAACATATTGCTAAATAAAAAATATAGGTGCTACCCCATCAAATGGTAGTGCTCATGTCTGTTCACACCAAAACTTCACCAGTGTATCGAGCATAAATCATGAAATCTGGGGGAAGACACACTGGTGGACGCCAAACAGCCTAACAAAACAGAAGCGAATGCATCGCTCTCCTTTTTGGTTGTAAATATGCCCATAAATACGCATATTTTGTCAGCTGGAACGGAATGGGAGCCCTATGCTGCAGCGTCTGCTAACGATGGCGAGCTGCAGTAGGTTTAAGGCAGTATCAGATAAACAGAGTGCTGCATCGTATGCTATCGATGGCCAACTACAGTAAGACTGCGAAAGTATCAAATAAACAGCGTGCTACAGCCTATGCTGCCGATGGCGAGCTGCAGTAAGGCTGCGGCAGCACCAAATAAACAGGATGCTGCAGTGTATGCTATCAATGGCGAGCTGCAGTAGGTTTACGGCAGTATTAGATAAACAGCATGCTGCAGCGTATGCTATCGATGGCCAGCTACAGTAAGGCTGCGGCAGCACCAGATAAACAGGGTGCTACAGCATATGCCACCAATGGCCCACTGCAGTAAGACTGCGACAACATCAGATAAACAGCGTACTGCAGTATATCACATCGATGGCCAGCTGCAGAAAAGTTACGACGGTATCAGGTAAACAGTGATGTGAAATTAGCATGACTAACATGCACCCAGGGTGGAGCTTCCGCGTTCTTCTGAACTAGCGTTTCCTTCCACAAGCATTGTTAACCTTAACCATTAGGTTCATGGTTACCACATCTGCAGGGTACTGTAAACGTGCAGTAGATATTAAATCGATCATTGATTGTTGTCAATCTGGTGGTGGGGCAGATAGCCTTTCAGATCGATTGTTCTCAGTTTAAGGCTGAAGATTAATGGCTTCGAATCCAGCGTGTCCGAACCATGCACCGGTATGCAATGCCGGAGCTGTAATGCTTTCAACTAAGAATGCACGCTGGCAGCGGCAGCCACAATTCGTGCAGAAATAGATGTTGAACGATGTGGGCTGGGGTGCATGCACTGTGAAAGTTGTCAGCAACAGCGGTCGGAAGCACACACAATTGGAATAATTTCAAGCTTCGTGTATGTGTTTTAGCTCTCCAAATGTTCGCTCCAATGGCATTGCCAGACATGATGCTGCGCTTTTTGGAGAAAAATGTCGTGATGCGCCATGTCAGTTTGGGATGCCCGCTTTCAATTTAAAATGATGTGCATCCCCAAAAGGAGCATGAAGTTCTAGCTGTGGTTTAGCGTGACCGTGTGGCTGGCTGGCAACTCAGCACAAACACCACCATCTCCATATTGCCAGCAACTAATAGCATTGTGTGACACACAGCCACTGCGTGCGTGACGTGTGCGATCGAACATCCTGCTTGATCCGTAAAGCGTTTCGTAAAGTAAATCCGTGATCCGTAAAGCGTTTCGCGGAGCGGTGGTGACGCCAGGTATGTTGGAGCACTTCGCTGCAGGTGCATCACATCGTACTACGTCTCTGCTTCACATTCCTTTGAAAGGAAAGGGTACTGTTGAGAACAAAGTATTCATAGGAGCAATCCGAACATGTAATGCTTTTGCTGCATCTTTTTCCTCAATCCACTGGATGATAACTTTAGGGGTGTGACATGACAGGCACGATTTTCGCTGTATCCAGTGCCCTGTGGTGCCGTCGTGTGTCCTATAGTTTTGATATGTTCATCGTATTATCTCCGTGTTTTTGAATCCAAATTTATTGATGTTCTTAAATACTACACATGTCACCGTGCACTTATACAGTCCCTTGTTTAAACAAATAGTGTTCACTGTGCGCCGTGATCCCATACCGTGACTTCGCCTGCAACTGGGTTGATGTCTATTGGTGATTTAGTCTTAATAAACAATAAACGACCGTATTTTCCAGCATAGCTTTGTCGGGCAAGTCAGTGATGGACTCTTTGGTCAGGCATGACGAATTCGCGGAGTTAACGCGCATAACCTTTTTAGGTTGGCTTTTTCACCATCCAATAAAATAGCTACCGAACAGGAGACCAAATTTAAATAATGTAAAAAGTGGAAGAGGCCACAAGATCAAAAAAGCAACGGGGGCCAACATCAACAGACGTAAAAATTACACCGACAAGTGGTACCCGAATCAAGAGCCAACCCGCATAGGGGTCAATATAAAAAGTACCCAACAACTAAAACGGGTGAAGGAGATAAGTAAAATACAAAAACCGGAACATAGATAAAATTCAGTGGAGATGCAATCAACAAGCACTAAAAGCCAGGGATCAAGCAAAAAACAAACGAAAAGAATACATCATGAGAGAAACAAATGACATCGAGTCAATCGTGTGGAAAAGACAACAGGAACACAAGTAAGATGGACGACAAAGATAGCAGAGAAAGTGTGAGAAGTCAGCAGGAATAGGTGTTTCTTATTTGATAAATTTTAGCCGGGATGCTGGGCCTGACAATGTAGCGTCTAATGTCACAAACCCACAAAGCATCTAATGTCACAAAATCGGCTGCCGACCTACATTTACTCTGGAAAGATCACTGGAGTTTGCGCAACATGCCTGCAAGCTCGGGAAACATTGTTCAACACGAACCATAACTCATTTCGAACATTTACTGGAGCGTGGTATGACAAGTCATAAATCCGTATCACCTCGTTCCAGTGTTATGGGTCAGAATCTGCATGGGAACGAGTTAGTATTCGCTCCACCCTCTTTCCTGGTTGCAGACTAGGTCAACCTTTGTGTGTTGCATGGAATGGGTATGAACTTTAAATATTGTTATACCCATCACATTGCGAGTCCCTACGCCCGGGCCTGGAGGCTCCTCTGGCTCCTGGACATGAATATAATTCATATTTCGCGAGTTTCCTACGCCCGGGTCTGGTGATTCCTCTGGGTCTTGGACAGGAATATAATCCATATCTTGCGAGTTTCCTACGCCTGGGTCTGGTGGCTCCTCTGGGTCCTGGACAGGAATACAATCCATACTTCGCGAGTTCCCTACGCCCGGGCCTGGTAGCGCCTCTGCCAGGAGCGTAGTAACCATAGGTGTTGTTCTATGAAAAATGTTGTGGGGGGGGGGGGGCAAAGTGCCACAGGATTAGTGTAGGTAGAAGATATGGTTGTTTAACACGCGCACCGGGGGGGGGGGGCGACGTAATCCGCCCTCTTCTCCTTTTTTGCCGTTATCTCATAAACGGGCGGCGATATTGTAATGCAATCTTGCAATGGTTAAAAACCGATAAACGCATCCTTTCAACAGAAATCGAAATCCGTTAGCAAATATAGGAAATACGGGGGTGCCAAATCGATCGAACGGGCGACGGCCGCCGAGCGTCCAAGGTCACAATGGCTTCTTCGGTGCGGTGTGGCGGCCGATCTCGACCTTATTTAACCCTGAAAGCATTAATCTAGGGTCACGAAAGTTGTCCCGAAGTGAGTTCACAACATACGTAATCAGCAAAGCTACCTTACAATCCACGAGCCCACCCACACACGTGTGATGGCGAACTATTAATTTATTATTAATATTAATATTTGTGGGCAAGACACACAGATACACACCCAGGCTGGGAATCAGGGCCCCGGTCATACCAGCATGCATTACACAAACTGAGACAGCGGAGCGGACTGCGTTGGGACATTCAATATTAAATGTTGAGCTGGTATTTGTAACTTTTTAATCGATGTGAGGTCATATTTATGTGTTCTTTCTCGATGGTGAAAATAAATGCAATATTCCACCTATATCATGTGCAGTTGCCAGTTAAATCTATCTAACGCAACGTTTTCACGTTAGTTCATGTAATACCCATATCACCTGAAAAGAGGCCGAGTTCCAGATATCCTCAAAATTCAAGCTAGGAAGACTAAATGGGCTTTAGCATTTCCATCACTGCGTTCGCTCGCAACGCTCGCTAACTCCTGAACAGCCAGTGTAAACACGTAAGGTAACGCTGCCTAAGAAACGTCTGTGGAAGAATACCTGCTAAGTATGGCTATATCTGGCAATCTAAATCAAATCAGGCCCTTCCTGACCTTCACATTCTAGTGACTTGTCATGAGAATATGATGGTGTGATGGCTGTTGCAAAACTCCCTGATGAAAAAAAAATAATACAACGCATCTGGCTTTATCTCAGGGCACGTAGCCCACAACTCATAATTATTTAGGAACGCCACCAACATAAGCCATCTGCCGCGGTCTCCCATCAACAGCCAGACAACAACACCAAGCTGTGCAAATGCATGTGTGCGACCATGTCACACCCCTGTAACCGATCATATTACACCCCTGTAACCGGTCATATTACACCCCTTTAGCCTCAACCTCGTTACCAGTACCAGTGCCCTACCAGCAAGGTTATGTGTAGGGTGGAATGAAGCAGCCGTCGTCAGCGATGCAAAAGGGATCTCGTAGCGTCTCTAAGCTCAAGTAGCAGAACAAATGTTGTCGATATGGAATTGGGCCTCTCATCACCAACGTCAAACGAATACTTTGCAGATGCACACTTGCTGCCTGTATTATCACAGACGCACACTTGCTACGTGGACTATTAATATTGAAGTACAGAGTGTGTGAGACTGCACAATTATCTATGGAAATAAGCATGGGCATGGGAAAAAGCAATGCTAAGAATAAAACCTGGCCACATGCGAGCAAGCGTGGTTTCTGCGAACGAGAAGGCCGAAATAACAGCAGGTAAATACAGTACAAGGCCTCAAATGTGTACCACTCTTTGTCTGGCTGTCTGATTCGCCGATATCACGGAATTAAGATGGCTTTGATTTGTCGTATGCTAAATGCACTGCATGTGCAATATTTTGCTGCTTCTGTACTATTTTGCGGTTCTGTGTAGCTGTTCTAAGAAGTATCCATTTCTGATGTCTCTCCATTTTATATGTTCTATACGTCTTATATGGTAAAATACGTATGCATCGCCACTCCTCAAGTAGATACGTGACTGCGAAATAGGAAAAGTAGTCGTTATAGTGCAAGTCACGGATAATATATAAAGAAGGTATTTTATCACACATGTAGCCAAAAGTATATCGGAAAATAATTATTCCTCATTATGAAGATTGGGCATCTGGTGATGAGTCATACCCCATGTTGTCGTCCCGGGAAAAGGACGGGGATGTGCAAAAATAAACAAGTTTCAAAACTCAACATCTTAACGCCTGCAGCGCGACGGCCCTGCCAGCGCCGATGACTTCTGCCAGGGGCAGATTCAGGAATTGTCATGTGGACACTTGTCTGAAGGGGCACTATTTCTTCGGAGGGGCGCCACTGTGAAAGTATTTGGAGGCAGTGGCGGATACAGGGATGGGACTGAAGGCACATACCCCATGGGAATTGGAGCCTCTTTAGCCTGGAAAAGTCTCCACTCCTGAAAGCTCGAGTGCATCCCAATCGAATTGTTCAGCCAGGGGCGCCACACTCAGAGTGAAAGGCGCCCTTTCAGTGTGCTTGAGTGCATCCCCCTTGCATTTTTCAGCCAGAGGCGCACCTTGGAAGTTATAGGCGCCTCTCCGGAAAGGCCTGAGTGCACCCCAGTCATCATTTTTTTTAAAGATAGAGGCGCCCCTCCAGAGACCATGTTCCCCCTCATGACAATTTCTGAACCAGCTCCTGCCTGGAATAGTGTCTTTTCCTTCTGAGGGGAGCCTCTGGAAGAAAAATCCGAGGAGAGTTAATTCAAGCACACTGAAGAGGCGCCTTTTTCTCTCGGAGGGCGCGTTTGACTAAATAAAATTATATGAAGTTCACTCGAGTCTTCCCGGATGGACACTTTTTCCCGGCCGGGGGAGCGGCCACCTTCCATGGGAGGAAGGCACATGCCCCCAGTTCCCTCCCCCTGAATCTGCCCCTGACTCTGTGGCTGGTGGCAGGCCTTTCTGTATCGATCACCACGCAGGTGCGGATATTACCACGGCCCAGCCCCTCCCCCCAGGTTCGTGGCCCTTATTGACGCCCTGAGGCGCAGGTTGGCGCAATCGCGAACGGCCCTGCTGGAAGCCCTATTGCCCCGCCAGCAGCTCGGAGATCAGAAGCCGTTCCAGCTGCTCCTGTGGATGTACTCCGAACTGGGTACAGCAGGAGATGCCCCACACGTCCGTGGGCTGTTGAAGACTATATCTTCAACGGCTGCCGCAGGCAGCTTGGGCAGCATTATCGCTGTTGCCAGAGGAAGCTCCCCTGTGTCCACTGGCCACCGCAGCTGACAAATTCTTGGAAGCCTCGGCTTCAGGCCTGGTGTCAGCAATGCCGGCAGGATACTCAGCAGTGCAGACGCAGGTATAGTCGCGACGTTAACGGTGGCGGTCAGTCGCCTGGAAGCAACCGTCCTGAGTGACAGGTCACAAGAGAGAACGGGCGGACGTCACTAGTTCCAGGGCCATCGGCGGGACCATCGGCGGAGCAATCGGCGGGGCTATCGGCGGGGATATCGGCGGGACTATCGGTGGGACTATCGGTGGGACTATCGGCGGAGCAATCGGCGGAGCCATCGGCCGGACTATCGGTGGGACTATCGGCGGAGCCATTGATGGCACCATCCATGGGACCATTGGTGGCACCATCCGTGGGAACATCGACGGGACCATCGGCGGGCCCATTGGTGGGACCATCGACAGGGCCATCGGTGGAGCCATCGGTGGCACCATGGATGAGACTATCGGCGAGATCGCAGTCCGCACTTGTATGCTTTTTTATGCATGCGAATTTCCATTTCCTATTGGGGGGGGGGAATGCACTACTAGAGGGGCAAAATTGAGCATTGGGGAAGGGGGCACATGCCGCTCCAAAAGTATACACAACACCCCTGGTAATGACGCTCTATGGAGTGGAGGAAAATCAATCGCTAGAATGGTATGGTAAATATTTCGATGGTAGAATCGATGAATACCTGGAATGGTATTGTTTATACGTATATAGGCGGTAGAGTCGATGGGTGGCTAGAATAGTATGGCACATATATAAGCGGTAACTCGATGAGTAGTTAGAATAGTATGGTACGCATATAGGTGGCAGAGTCTCTGAGTTGCAGAGTCGATAATGGTCTTCAGCGGTACGTTGTACACACTGCTGCCCACGGTGCAACCGGGGTACGCTGTATGTACTGCTGCCCACGGTGCAACCGGGGTACGCTGCATGTACTGCTGCCCACGGTGTAACCGGGGTACGCTGCATGTACTGCTGCCCACGGTGTAACCGGGGTACGCTGCATGTACTGCTGCCCACGGTGCAACCGGGGTACGCTGTACGTACTGTTGCCCACGGTGTAACCGGGGTACGCTGTACGTACTGCTGCCCACGGTGTAACCGGGGTACGCTGCATGTACTGCTGCCCACGGTGCAACCGGGGTACGCTGCATGTACTGCTGCCCACGGTGTAACCGGGGTACGCTGTACGTACTGCTGCCCACGGTGTAACCGGGGTACGCTGTACGTACTGTTGCCCACGGTGTAACCGGGGTACGCTGTACGTACTGCTGCCCACGGTGTAACCGGGGTACGCTGTACGTACTGCTGCCCACGGTGCAACCGGGGAATGTCCTTTCTGCAAGATCCTGTACTTAATAGTCGTGTCAACGACCTGCCCCGTTTCCTTCCATGCAGCGCTCTGTTTACTCATTCCGGTGATCCGGTGATACCCAGCTCCGCCGTGCCACTTCTGACGCCAGCGTCTGTTAAACGGCTGTCCATTTGACCTTTGACCCGGCAGACTTCCGATCTTCTTGGCTTTTTGTGATGTAATTTTCTTGAGTGACTCCTGTTCATTTGATTAGTTGTCTATTTTATTTCATCCCTACTGCTTGTCTTCTTCCGATTTTCTTCTGTTAATCTAGTTCCATTACAATGATGTTCAGATAACTTGTTCCATTTAATTGTCATCCATTTTCGCTTCAATCCCAGCTGACGTTTCGGCAATCAGCTTCATCGCCTGGCATGAATTGTTCATTTGATGTGTTCCATCCCGATGTTGTTCCTGTTAATATCTTACTACCGGTGTATTCCTACTGATTTCCTCCCTCTACACTTGAATTTAGCATGCTAATGTATTTCCCGGATGATTCTGTATCCATTTAGCTTTTGTTTCTCTGATTCTACCTCTGTTGAGATATTGTCTTAAGACATCTCCGACTACTGTACAACTTTGCATGCGACACTTAACGATAACCTTGTCACCACAGTGATCGATGCACAAACAAACGAAATGAAAACACTCAGCCAAGGTCCAGAGAGGTGTCCCAGCCCAGCTTGGTATTCTGCTAATTTCTTCGCCCGGAAACGCTTGGACATGCGGGACGTGTAGCACCCGACTTCCTTCGCGCGCGACGCGTGTGCCACAGCAAACACTGGGTGCCGGAACGCCTCGAGCGATGTACTGCCGAGCGACTGGCGTAATCTGCGGCGCGACGCGGCGCGTCGGCGGCGTTCGGCGTGTGTCCGTGGTGCGGCGCCACCGCCGCGCGCCGCTATATAGAACTGTTGTGGCGCGGCCGGCCACCAGTCACAAGACGTCATCATGGTGCGGTGGACTGCAGTGCTGGTGACCGTGGCCGCCGTGGCCGGTAAGTTGCCGCCTCGGGTCGGGGCGCGGCGCACACCCTGCCCACGGGCCGCTTGCGACACGCGGCAGACCCTCCGGCGGCGGCCCACCACGCGGTAGACCCTCCGGCGGCGATCCGCCCACCACACGGCAGACCCTCCGGCGGCGGCCCGCCCACCACACGGCAGACCCTCAGGCGGCGATCCGCCCACCACACGGCAGACCCTCCGGCGGCGGCCCGCCCACGACACGGCAGACCCTCCGGCGGCGGCCCGCCCACCACACGGCAGACCCTCCGGCGGCGATCCGCCCACCACACGGCAGACCCTCCGGCGGCGGTCCACCCACCACAAAGCAGACTCTTAGGCAGCGGTCCGCCCACCACACGGCAGACCCTCCGGCGGCGGCCTGCCCACCACACGGCAGACCCTCCGGCAGCGGTCCGCCCATCACGCTGGACAGATTTACCGCAGACGCCTCTTTCGAGACGATTGCACGAATCGGCGGAGCGGTGGCGAAATGCCGCCGAGTGTGGACAGGTTCGGCAGGCCCTTTAGTGGAGTGCTTGGTGGTGCCCTCGATAAGACAGCCTTCTCGATGTCCGTTGCCTTGAGTAGAGTACCGTGGCCGAAGTAAATACTGGGCTCCTGGCATGCCTGGTAAATAACGATCGGGATATAAACAATGTCTGCTCGGACAACTTCACATGATATCATATCTCCGAGGACAAAAAGTCTGCAATAGATTTCGCAACTTACTTCTACCGTAATTTCTTACAATTGCATGTCTTAGAAACATGCGTGCATTTGGGCAACCGAGACACGCTCGTGCTTTTCTATACGTTTCGTTGTGCTCGAACACTACCAATGATCGCTGAAGCACTGCCAATAGTTGTTCGAGTATTACTGATCGTTTAACATCCAAACTACTATTCGAAGATAACAATCCTTTAGGTTCCCACCCTGCCCTCTCCAAAGCGGTGGTGTTCTTTAAGAATTGTCTGAGTGAGCCAGCCGATGTACGGAAGATCAGGAAAAGTTTCCCCACCGAATTTGAAAAAATGCTCTGGGTCTCTCAGTGAAAGTCGACCGAATATTTATTTTCCAGGAAAAGACACTTCGCTGCTTGTTTGAGAACTGTCAACCATCTTCACCAAATGACAACTTGAACGGACCCGACATTTCCTGGGTGGACATAACCTTACATTAACACCACGTCATCGGCAGCGAAAAATCGGCTTTCAAATGTAATTTACACCCTCCCTGAACACGCGCCCTGGAGGGCCTCTGAAAATTACGCGCACTGGAGAGGGGGGCGGATTCCACCCCCATAAGATCTCGGCTCCTATGACAGCTAGAGTAACGAAATATTCAGAGTAGATCGGTATGGTGGTGAACCCTATTGTGTGCAAATTTAATTCCATTAGGTCAATATCTTCAAGGTCAAATGAGGTCACATATGTCATATTTGGCTTGTTTTGCGTGGCTTAGCTTAACATGGTTATGGATCGCTGCGATTATGACTAAATGCTCCAAAAATGGGCATCAATGATGTTTCGGAAATAACCAATGACGCAATACAGATGATAAATACGGCATTTGACCTCAGGTGACCTATATATACGCATTTTATCGGGTCAGTCAACGGTTCCAGTTACCGGAACCGGGACGTCCGCCGGACCGGCGGGCGGCCGGTGTAATCGGCTTCACCAAGGAAGGGCTGAAGTACATGAATGAAGTATGGAAACGCTTAGGTTCACAATGACAAAAACAGAAGTTTCCAGCAGGGAGTAACATGCAAAATGACATGAATCGCATGACTGTCATTTGAGTTTATGACAATCTTCCAGTTGAACAAGTTTGATTCCATTGACCTGTCATGAACTTGACCTGAGTTGACCTCGGTGACCTAGCATGATCTTGAAACAATATTGCATAACAATGTACATCAAACAAGTCGCTAGCATTGCCATGAACATTTCCTTTTTGCCGATATACGGGAAGCACATCAGCGCCGATTTTTGTGGTCTGACGCTACGAAATGTTTTGATTTTGACGGCCTCTAACTCGAAAAATTTTCCGTCGATTTTAGATTCTCTTATTTTAAGCGACGTGTTGGACATTTCTAAGCAGGTACACAAAATTGGCGTATATCGACCGGTAAAATCTGGAATTATGTACGACAAATCAGAGGGGTGGGCGGATTTCGCCTCCCCCCTCTCCAGTGCGCATGTTAAAACCGGATGCTCCGTCGCTGTTGTGCGCCAGTACTATAGCATAGCAATAGCATTGTATGGTATACGCACGTTGTACGCTGGTATCCGTTCACAGTCCAGTGCATACCTCATCGGGATGTGGATACACCGCATCGTTCCACACTGGGTAGGTTCAATCATATTGGGTAGGTGCAATCATACTGGATTGCAGATCGTATTTGTCTCAAATGGCCACCATCCGACCCTTTCGCCGTCCATTCAAACTGATGCACAACGCGATAGAGATGGAAGACGAGTGATTACATCGATGGATGTCACTCATATCTCATTGTATCACCTTTTTATGCCAGCCTGAAGTGACGCATCAAGTGGGTGCCAACTCGAATGCCGACCAGTGTCGCATCGAGATTCCTTTTTGCACCAGCAATCCTGTCAGCAGAAAGCAACGCGCTTTTGTTCCGGCTGACCCTTTTTCCGGCGGCAAGGTAGAGTCAGGCCAATCACGTGTCGGTGCGGCCTGCCAGTTGGCCTCAGTGCCCCAGTAACATAGAGCGCGGATAACTGTAACCAGCCTGGCAGAGTGGAACCGCCGTAGATAAAGAGAGAGCGAGCGGCGGAGCGGCAGCGCACCGTTATCAGTCAGCCATCGTCAGGGGCCGAGACCAGGCATTTCCGAGCGCCGCCTCCCGCCGTCACGTAGTCCATCCGGCGCCGCCGGCCCAAGGCCTGCCGTCAGGTGCAGTCGGCAGGCCTAGCATGCCTGGAAAGTCGACCGTCGTCCACAATTGTCGTCATATACTGTCCACGACACCTCTTTTATCGAATCGATTAACAAAGCTATACATATCTGGGCAGCCTATTCGAATATTTCCTTGGTGTTACTAGCTTGCTACCTAGCTGAGGTGCTCCTGTGGCTACTTCTACTAATACCTGGTAGTGGCCTATCTGCAAGAGGAAAAACGGTTAAAAGAATGCAATTATTGATTTTGAACTAGAGCCATGGCGAATGATAACGTATGTATCGGTCTACTGAATAATTCCTAAGCTGTCTGTTCCGACTTTTGGACAGCTGGCCGGCCATAGTAAGGCCCAACATCAATTGAACCTGTAATGTGCGTGTAGCCAAATAGGATAGGCTACTGCATACGAAGCAGGGGTTGACATTAGAGGGGAAAGAGCAAAAAATGAGGCTCAACCTGATCCCATCACCACCTTCTCCGAAAAGGCTCAAACAACAGGTTGCACTCAGCCGGTCAATGGGGATATGTGCTGTGATAGAGGAGGGTATACTGTGGCGGAGGGAGGTGAGTTCTGGTGGAGGGAGATGTGTTGTAGTGGAGAGAGATGTGCTGTAGTGGAGGGAGGTGTGTTGTAGTGGAGGGAGGTGTGCTGTAGTGGAGGGAGATGTACTGTAGTGGAGGGAGGTGTGTTGTAGTGGAGGGAGGTGTGCTGTAGTGGAGGGAGATGTGCTGTAGTGGAGGGAGGTGTGCTGTAGTGGAGGGAGGTGTGTTGTAGTGGAGGGAGGTGTGCTGTAGTGGAGGGAGATGTGCTGTAGTGGAGGGAGGTGTGTTGTAGTGGAGGGAGGTGTGCTGTAGTGGAGGGAGGTGTGCGGTGTGGCCGACTCGGCGCCGTCGGGTCAGCAGCAGCCCAGCAATAGCGGTGGCATGGCTGGCACCACAGCGCAATGAGAACATACCAGTGACTGGATCTGGTCGTGCGGACCGCAGCCGGCAGCCGCAGAGAGGCGCCAGGTTCCGGGTCACGGGGTCAGTCGAATGTCGGACACCGGACACAACGTCGCATCTGATGTCGGCTCACACACTACTCTTGCATACCAACAAATGTCGTATCGGCTCGTAAATACGGACGGGAGTGGGGAAAATACTGACCGGAAAACTACCGAGGGATCCGATTGACTCTTTTCCACCTGTATGCAAAGTTCAGTTAAAGAAACGACCTTTAAGTTGGTTAGCTGTCATTTATAGATACGAGCACTGCTAATGCAGTACTCCACACCACTCCCTTCGCTTAACAATGATGTGCGAACAAAATTGAACACTTAAAATCTGCTTCTATTTCCTCACACTAAATGTACTTACATCAAATGTGTGATGTTAGGTTCTCGACTGATATCCGTGGTGCGATAACTCAAACAAGGACAGTTTAATTATGTTGGCTTCATTATTCTGCAGACAACTTGCATGACCCATGCCGGATACTTACATAGATATGCATATCTTAGGCTACCTGATCAAAGGGTACCATTTTTCATACTTAATCATGGAAGTCTGAAATTGTGTTCAAATCAGGTCCAGTAGTAAGTATATATGTTCTTGGTATACTTTCGATTCGATTCGATTGATGCTGTGAAATGTGGATTTGTATATTGCTTTTCTATCACTTCCATTTCTTCTTTATTTTTTTAAGCACCTTTGCACCCCATCTGATCAAAAGTGAACGAGGAATGTTTACAAAATATCTAGATAAGCCACCACCACCCAAAAAATGCTTGTCGGAGACATCATGGCTGTGGTCATTCAGAAATTCCTCGAAGAAGTGTGGATATGAATCAGCAACTCGAACATCACCATCGCCGGAGGGCAGATCAGGTACTTGGCTACTAGGACCACACACACACCACCATTAGTTGATTCTGTGCCAGGCTTCCTGTTTACGTGTGATGTGGTACACTCGGTATCGGTAGGATGTTCGGGGGTACCCTTAGCATGGCTGGCTCACTAGGAACGTAGGCTGTGACGCTGCACACCAAAAATTACTGGTAGGCTGCACCGTTTCACAGTTATGAGTTGCGTGACAGTCTGCCAGCTTCGCCACCGGCCAGTGTCCGAGCCATATGATTCGCGTGTGAGGTCGTCACGCGACCATTTGCCCTGCAGCCATGCAGTGGTAAACACGGGCCTTCCCTGTTCCTGCCTTGCATTCCTCTGTCGGCGAAACAACATTGGCAGTTAAACGAGCAGGTTACTGGACTTCTGTCGATAAGCAACAATTGATAGCTGCGGATTTCTGACTGCAGCAACACAGAATGAGCAGGAAAGCTTGGAAAAAGCCCAGTTGCAAAGATGTAGCGAAAGGAGATGGGAGGTTTATGATGTCAATGAAGTATTCTCTGGCCCCAAAATAATAATAGAATGTCCAACATTTATACGTTTTAGAAATGTAGTTCGAACTCTTGCTGGGGTGGCTTTATGAACCAGGATCCAATTGCTAAGAAGAGCTGGTTTCGTGAACCCTGGCCATGATTCCATGAATTACAGTTTTACAGTCTAAATTTGGCAAAGCGCTTCACGTGCCGTCAATACACCGACACGGCGACCCCGGCAGCTCGCTCTCGACCTCATCGTGCTAATTGCCAACTGACCCTCCCAGCCGGGGACTAAAAGCGAGCACGCGAAGCGACTCGAACCCAGCATTGCCAGGACAGCGGAGACGGGTGCACGACAGCGCTCTCGTCAACTAAGCTACCGAGGCGGCAAGTCACAGGGAGGCACTTGCTTGCTTAATTCAGATTCATTGACAAGTCAATTAGTTACTTGATTAAATTGCATCTACTTCATTGAGAATCATTGAGAATTGAGAATGTTTTAGGGCGCAAGGAATGTGTTGCATGATATATTATTAATTGCATATGTTGTGCACTGTACTGCAAGCGACATATTGAGAATTCCATGGGGATAAAGTATTTCTTCACGCAGACACCATCCAACTATTTTACCATACAAAGATTTTACTTGATATGAAGCAATATTTCTGGCACTCTTCTCGAACTCTTGCTGGGGTGGTTTTATGGACCAGGATCCAATTGCTAAGCAGAGCTTGTTGTGTGAATCCTGGCCTAGAAATAAATAAGAATAAGAAGAACGGAGAGATATAATTATAAGAATATATAAAAACGGAGAGAAATAATTTATCTTATTGGATAAATAAGAAGAACGGACGACTCGGTTACATTTCGTGCTGAAGCAATATAAACTAAAAATATATTATGGTAAACTAATTCGATGGTATCCGTTTGAATAAATATTTTATTTGCGCATAGATAATCTGAATATGTCGCTTGCAATATAGCGTACAATATATACAATAAATAATTCATATCATACAACATATGCCGCATGCTCAACAACGCGTGAATATCAATGAAACAGATGTAATGTAAGCAAGTAGTTAATCGATTCATCAATGAATCTGAATTAAGCAAGCAAGTGCCGCCTTGGGATCCGCCGCCCCGGTAGCTCAGTTGGCTTGGGCACTGTCCTGCGCTGGTCTCTCCTGTCCTTGAAAGGCTGGGTTCGAGCCGCTTCACGCGCTTGCTTTTAGCCACTGGCTAGGAGGGTCAATTGGCAACTGGCACGATAATGTGGAAAAGCGAGCTTCCGGGGTGGCCGTGTGAATGCATTAGCGGCACGTGAAGCGTTTTGCCAAATATCTACTGTAGAACTGCAATCAATGGATCGGGTGATGCGGCCAGGGCTCAAGCAAGGTCTGTTTAGCAATTGGATCCTGGTTTATAAGCCACCCCAGCAAGAATTCGAACTAAAGTTCTAAAAAGTGTGAAAGTTAGAAATTATGTTATTATTGTAGGGTAGGAGAGTCCTCCGTTGACATCATAAAATTCCCCTCTCCTTTCGCTACATCCTTTCCAACCGAGCTCCTTCCAACACTTCCAGCTCATTCTGTGTTGCCGAAGTCCGAAATCCACAGCGAGCAAACTCTGCTTGTCTACAGAGGTCGAGTGGTGGACCGATCGCTGAACTGCCAATGTTGTTTGGCCGACTGAGGAATGCAAGGCGGGAACAGCGTAGACCCGTGTTTTTCACTGCATGGCTGCAGGGCAAATGACCACCCGACGACCGCACAAGCGAAAACCTACGGCTGACCGGTGGTGAAACTTGCGGACTGTCACGCAACGCATAACTGTGAAGCGGCGCAGTCTACCAGTAATTATTAGTGTGGAGCAGCACAGCCTACGTTCCTAGGGGCCAGCTATAGCTAAGGGTACCCCCGAACATCCTACCGATACCGAGTGTACCATACGACAGTCAGGGACATTAAGATGGCTGGCGTTCGCTCTAGGTCAGTGAATCAGGGTTCAATATACAATGGATTTATTTGGCCATTATCGCATCCATTGTGACGGCTCTACGACATACACTTTTCTTGCCATTTACGGCTGGTGATGACATATGTGTGCTGAAAAAGTATACTCATGCGAAAAAAGGATTTATAAATCAATAGTAGACACGTCAGGCACATAAAAGTCAAATCTTTGCATCTTTATTTTTCTTCATCCAGCTTTGAGAGGCATGCTCAGTTTACTATGTGCACTGCATCTGCATGAGCTCCTTTTCATGCCATTCGACTGGACTCCCTATCCGCTTCGTCCAACCAGCTTCCTCTTTCCGTCCCTCTCGACCGCATCCATATCCATTCATACCTTCCAACCACATCTCCTTCGTTCCTCTCTTCTAACTGGGCTCTCTCTATAGATCTCTCTGCCTGTCCCGTGCGATCGGATTATCTCTGCTCGTACCAACCGACCAGAGCCCCTCCCCTTCCATCATATTTCCCCACCGAGCATGCAGAATCGCCGCCACCGTCGCGCAGTTCGAAGCGAACTCAGCCGTCCTGGGCGCGGCCGCACGCCGCGGTGTTGTGCTGTTGTGTCGCGTCGCAGTCGCCGGGTCTGGCGTCCGCACGTGGTGGTGCTGCGCTGTTGTGTCGCGTCACGGTCGCTGCAGTTGGAGCCGACTGGCGTCGTCGGACCTAGCGGTGTTGTGCTGCCGTGTCGCGTCACAGTCTCCGCAGCTGGAGCCGACTGGCGCCGCCGGTCCTGGTGTTGTGCTGTTGTGTCGCTGGTCCTGGTGTAATTGTGCTGCCGTGTCGCCGGTCCTGGTGTTGTACTGCCGTGTCGCCGGTCCTGGTGTTGTGCTGTCGTGTCACCGGACCTGGCGGTTTTGTGCTGTTGTGCCGCGTCACAGCCGCCGGTCCTGGTGTTGTGCTGTCGTGTCGCCGGTCCTGGTGTTGTGCTGTCGTGTCGCCGGTCCTGGTGTTGTGCTGCCGTGTCGCCGGTCCTGGTGTTGTGCTGTCGTGTCGCCGGTCCTGGTGTTGTGCTGTCGTGTCGCCGGTCCTGGTGTTGTGCTGTCGTGTCGCCGGTCCTGGTGTTGTGCTGTCGTGTCGCCGGTCCTGGTGTTGTGCTGTCGTGTCGCCGGTCCTGGTGTTGTGCTGTCCTGTCGCCGGTCCTGGTGTTGTGCTGCCGTGTCGCCGGTCCTGGTGTTGTGCTGTCGTGTCGCCGGTCCTGGTGTTGTGCTGCCGTGTCGCCGGTCCTGGTGTTGTGCTGTCGTGTCGCCGGTCCTGGTGTTGTGCTGTCGTGTCGCCGGTCCTGGTGTTGTGCTGTCGTGTCGCCGGACCTGGCGGCAGTGTCCAGTCACAGCTCGCTGATACAGTCAGGTTGGATGATGTACGACTCGGCTTTAAGACTTGCATGCAGATGAGAGTCTAGGCGCGGTCTGGATGGCGGGTACCCTGAGTTGCTGAGGTAGTTTGGAGAGTTGGAGTTTAGGGGCGCATCGAATGCGTGGGTCATGCAGCTAGTTTTGAGAGTGAATGGGACACCGGAAATTCTAATTTCGACTAACGGCAGGGAGTGCCGAGGAAAATGGCGAATCGCGTGCTTGGACAATTGGCAAAATGACTTCCCATGCCCATGGGCGGCTGTGATATCGGGGTTATCGAGGTCAGAGCCACGGGCCTCTTAGACTATGCTCCGGTAGATAACAACAGGGCTCCGACAAACACTACTCCACTGGTAATGTAGGCAATTTCCCTAAATACTTCTCCAGTTAAGGTGCAAAGTGTAGCTTTCAAAATCAAATAAGAATCTAGGCATCTGAGGAAAAGCTACGCTGTGCAATGGCGCAACCTGTCGGGATTTTGCAGCCGATTATAGTTCATTTACTTCAAGTTGCACAGGCCAAACATTTCGAACATCAATTTGGCATTCATGCGGTCAACAGCTAACAGCAAAATTACATGAAAACGGGCTCATTCCTCTGCTTTGACATAACAGGTGGACAATTATGTCATTGCACTTACTTTAACCGAGATAAAGAACGGCAACAGAAAACCGGTGGCAGCCTTTTTTTTTAGCATTTCGCTCCCGACTGAGAGGTACTTAACCACAGATAACGACACCTTCACCATCGTAAATAAATTTGTTACGCTACGCCGTTTATGGAAGTAGTAGAAGGAAGGAACAGCTGACTACTCTTCACTGCTGAATTTTCGACTTTAATTCTATAACGCTGCCTCATACCCGCGAAGAAATGGGGATATTTCAATATCATCCAGTGATATTCCAAAACCATGGGGCCTATCGGAGCAGATTTGAAGTATCAGCTCCTTTTCTTGATAACCCACCCAACTGCTTTTGATTACGCTTGCTTTCTTCATGTAATAGTTTGGCTTGCCATGACCGACATATCTTGCATGATGTGAGAACTTATATAGTTTGAAGTGAAGCAATTGTGGAATAAATCCAAACAACCTTTAAAGAATAAAAGCCAAACATCCAAACAACTGAACGACCCACAACGAAAAAGTATAATTGGAAATTCAACATATGAATTAAACGCATTGTAGAGGCCGAGGTGCTGCGTATTAGGGTAAATCTGAAGTCCAGCATGCGATTTGTGAATTAAACGTATCCTTTTATGAAATGCAACGTGTGTGTATATGCGACTAATTCGACCCGATTTTAAGCAGAGCACGGGTTAATTGTGCTTACGGTGCAACTCATGGGTACTCTCGGATTTATTTTTCGTGCTCAGATATGGTGTACATACAAGCGAGAACGTCCATCAGATAGACGAAGTTGCCAATTCCAAAGCAAGCAAAAGCTTAGGTCGGTAATCTGTATCGCCATGGTGGATTTATGGAGCGCCACATGATACCGTTGCCCCTGTTTGTTGACCAGGAATGCGCAGTGTTGTTTGGCTTTCCTGGGCAGGCCACTGATGCTCTCTGACATGGTCTTAGTCATTCCGTTAGATAATCATGGAGGGCTCAGGTCGGCGCCACTTTCACTATTACGAGGTCAGGAGGTCATTACCTCGACGAGCCGACCACCATACAATGGGGTTAACTTATCTGGACACAGGTAGCCCGGTCAAACTGGCACAGCCGGCCAGAACGGCGAGCGCCGCCATCATGCAGTCACCGGAGCCCTTTCTAAACGGTTCACATCTGCCAATGAATTGAACAGCTTGTCGTAGTTGTAGTCCACAGCATACCTGTCAGTTCTGGAAGCGTGTCACTGAAACAGTTATTGCTGGCATGAGGAACACTCCATGATCGAATTATTTTCGAGTGCAATGTAAGGTTGGGTACGGTGAGTTATGCACGAGGTAATCTCAGGTGGACGAATTTGATGAGCGAGTATTGAACGTGCTAGAAGCCGGAGTTGGATTATCACTGTAAAAATCCTTATTGAGCCGACTTGCTTGACAGCAAAATAGCCAAAAGCTGACTGAATGGTGTATGATAGTGACCCCGGCCGAGAGGTACTTGCTGTAGTTACTGCTAACATAGAGTTGACTGACTTCACCTCGGTAGTGCTCTGTGCAGCACTATTGAAGACAAATCTATCTGCGGATGCATTTGGCCGATTCACTGGCTGCCAACAACAACCACCACTCGCTCTCGGGTAAAGCTGTGAGTTATCAGATAACCATCACTAGCATTGCGCTGTGCTCCAATGGGCAGCCGTTTTTAGATGCTGTGATCTAAAGAGCCTCGATGTGAAAGCCTGTGTCATGTGAACAAAGAGTGCGAAAGTAAATGGTGGAGCACAAATACGCTGAGTGGCACTTAGATACGATGAGCAAATTATTGCTTGGTACAGTAAGGGAAATGGACGTCTTTTAGCGGTTAATCTGGAGGGATTTTCTTCATTTTCGAGACAGCTAGGCTCAAAAATGAAATGGATAAACAGAAGAAAAAAAAAACATTTTCAGAGAAAATTTGTCTTTGGAGAACACCGAGTGCACTTTTCTTTTAAACGTGCTTGTACTTCCAGGAACGCAGTTTGTACGATCTCAAGTGGTAAGCCAATGTTAAAAGAAGGGGGAAATATTGGAACCGGACAAATAGCAATCAAAAATGAAAAGCGACCTCATGGAATGCATCCACTATCCATCCACCATCTTCTTCGTGTCTGATCTACTGTGCACTTGATACTGCCTTTGAGCAGCGTGCACCTCCACCCACCATTGCTTCCACCATTGAAAGTCACTGCGCAGTTTGAAAATATTTTCAGTTGTTTGTGAACTTTGCACTTCATAGCTTCACGCCATTGTCCTATGTCACGGATTTTTTTCGTGATGTCGAATGGCGCAGGTGCAAACGCAACGCAACAAGCAGTCACTACAGGCAAATGATGTGAACCAAGCTGCACCATATAGTATGGTTACCACCAATAACACTGACGAACTATTATATTATAGCGCCAGTGCAATATTCTCACAATGCATATTTGACTGAAGCACCAGGCTGTATGGATGGGGTTATCCTCACATATGACCTTCTGCCGAATAAATTACCAATGATTCGTTTACACCGAAAAATGGCTGTCTTGCAATGCAGAAACATGTGTTCATATACGGGGGTCGATGTGAGCCACACACTTCAAGCTTATAATGATTAAAGGGACTGTCCCATTGCATAATCAAATTTGAGCTGAAGTGAAAAACAACAGAATGATGTGAAAATAGTGATGCCCAGTAGCGTCGTCCATATTGATGGTACATCTCAAATATCATTCGAGGCTCTTTATTTTTCTGGAACAAGGTGAGATTGTCAGTTAACTTGTGATATATTTAAATATATTGATGTCAATCTCAGGTACTGATAGGTGTCAGAGCCTGTGAGATACTCAGCCTGTAGGTACGGACTTCTTCTCCGTTTGTCTCTGCTGCGCTGATTATCGTATAACCATCCGTCAGCACATCACTCTGTACGGCTGAATATCCTGTCCGTTCTGGTGCTAGTTAGTTAGTTATTGGAGTTTAGGGGCGCATCGACTGCGTCGGTCATGCAGCGCCCATAACATCGTCAGTGAAACAGTGAAATGTAAGCAACATCGTCAGGCAAACAAGGAAATGGAAGTCACATCATCAAACAGTGAAAGCAAGCGGAAATCAGTCAGAATGACACGTCATGGGGTAAAATGCATTGTTAAATACGAAGTATCTAAGATCTCCCTGGGTAAACAACATCAAACCGCACTTGTGAGAGAAACTCGAACAATGCATATGCATAGGGTAGCATATGTGTGGCCCATTCGCATCCTGGCGAGCACCACCTCCTCCTTCCTGGAAGCTCTAGATGATGATTTCCAACACCCCAGAGTTGGCTTGATGGCTCTTAATTTGTTTCCGCCGGTCGAGTCCCAAAATTGTTGCCACTTCTCCTCGAAGAATGTATTAATTGTCTGGCTGAAGTGTGTCGCGGGAAGAGGAAGCGAATGGGTGTACTGTCTCCGCGCAGCACGTTTTGCTGCTTGGTCAGCCAGCTCATTCCCCCCTATTCCAACATGGCTTGGTATCCAGCAGAGGGTTACATTTTTTCCCGGCTCGCTTAAGCATAGTTATGCGCAATAACACATCCTGCACGGCAGGGTCATGAGGATAGAACTGTTTCAGCACTAGAAGGCTACTCAGAGAGTCCGAGAGTATTGCGTGATCGACGTCGTTCCCTATTTCGATGAAACACATGGCCTTCATGATGCCATTCACCATTCACCTGCGTCAACCGACCAGACATTGCGCTTCCTACACGGACACGGAATGTTCGATCAGTAAGACAATTCTGAACGAAGTGCCCCATAAAACCACGCACACCACACTTACAAAGTTTTAAAAGAATACCTTGTTCCATATCGTATCGTAGGCACCTTCAATGTAAAAAGAAAACACTGCTCCTAGATGTCGTTTTTCTCTAAAACTGGCACGAATCGCAGTGTCCAATGTTAATACATGGTCAAGTGTGGACCGGTTCTTCTAAAACCAGACTGCGCGTGAGTAAAACAGTTTTGTTGTTCCAGAAACCACGTGAGGCGAACACTGACCATCTTCTCCATGAGTTTGCACAGGCACGAAGTCAGGGAAATCGGTCGGTAGTGAAGAGGGTAAGAACCAGTCTTGTTGGGCTTCAATATGTGGATGACGGTCGCATCCCGCCAAGATGGCGGGAATCTGCCGCTCGTCCACAGAGTTAAAACATGTCAGAAGTACTTCAAGCGCATGTGTGGGGAGGTGCCGGAGCATCTCGTTATAGATGTTGTCCGGTCCTTCGGACATGGGACGCAGTGTAGCAATTTGTGATGTAAGTTCGACCATTGTGAAGTGCTCAAAATAGTAAAGTTTCTCCGCGCTGGTAAAATCGACCATAGCTGCTTCGCATCGAGCATGTGTTCACGGAAACCTGCATTTGAGTCGCAGTTCAGGCTTCGGTCCGCCAGGGTTCGAGCAATAATGTTCGCAACGTCCCGAGGTTGTGCGACTACATTGCCAGCGATGTGCAGGAAAATGAATGGTCGCTGCCTGAAAATGGTCGCTGAAAATGGTCGCTGCCTCTAGGATAGGAATCAACAGACCAATCGAAAGATTGCACCAGCTGCGGGCTGACCACGCCAATGTCCAGTGCGGAAGTGCTTCCCGATGGGAATGCTATATGAGTGTGTGCATCCGTATTTAAAACGCATAGCGATTGTTGCAGAAAGAACGTGTCGAGTTGTCGTCCGCGTGAATTACTATCGGCGCATCCCCAGGTTGTGTGATGGGCGTTAAAATCTCCTAGAAGTAAAACGGGAGAAGGGAGCTCGGCTAAAAGTAGTCCGAGTTCTGCTAATGGTAGAGGCCCGCCAGGTGGGAGGTATATTGAGCATACTGTTATGTTTCCGTGTCCAATGGACATTTGTGCTGCCACCGTCTGCAGGTTGGTTCGCAGGATAAGCGGAAAGGCAGGAGCACTGTGGTGGACGGCCAACAGGACGCCTCCATGTGCAATGGTGGCTGCCTGGTTGTCATTACGAAAGACCTGGTAGTCTTTTAGATAAAACGGGGTTCCAGCTAAAAGCTTCGTCTCCTGTAGACAGACAGCTACCGGAGTGTGCTCAATCACCATAACTTGGAGTTCCTCCAGGCTGGTCCTCACACCCCTGCAGTTCCATTGTAAAATTAATCATGACATAGTTGGCTACACTTGTTGGCTACACTTGACTAGATGTGACTAAAAAGGGTGACCTCGTAACACCACTACTCTAAAGATGTGGAGATGACTTGGTGTCGGACGATCTGGGGCGAGATCTATGTTGTCCCCCACCGGGTGGTGATGGTGTCCATGGGGGTGCTCGCTTGCGTCCAGTGAACGTCGCATGGGGTGGTGTGGGAGGCGGGCCCATAGTCCCTCCCGTCTCCGGGGAAGCCACAGGACTGACCATAGGGGCCGGGGACGGTGGGGGAGTCGCCTCAGGAAGCTGTCGCTCAACCCGTGAGCCCGGCGACGACTCCCTGGATCCAACACGCGCTGCCCGTCCAGACGCACTCATATCGGGTGCCCCCGGGCGGACCTCGGTCGGGGGACGTGGTCGGATCGCCAGGGGTGCAACCACCGGGACCCGTCGTGAGGCCACGCCACCCTCTCCAGAACTAGGTGGAGGGTTTGGCGTAGTCTTTGGTGGTGCGAGGATGGGCTGACTTGGTGTGAGCACGGCAGAAGTGTGGGGGGGGGGTATGGATCCCAGGCAGTTGTTGGAGGGCTTGGCGGGTCTCTTGGTCCGTTGGACACTGCCATTCCTCTGGAGCCTGCTCTGAAGCAGGCGACGTAACGGCAGGATGCGGCGAGGCCGTCCGCGGCGAAGCAGCGTTTTCTGTGCGCTTCGGAGGTCTCAGTCACTTGCGTTTGAGATGTTGCTGGCGAGGCGACGGATACGCCGAAGGAGCGGAGGAGTGCACACATGTGTGCAATCAGTTCTTTGGTTTTGTCTTCGTGTACCTGGTGTGCAATGGGTGCGGAGTTTCTGACCTTCGATGCGTATGATATTTTAGGGTGGGACTGTTCATACATTTCTCTAGCCTCGCGGAAAGTTACTTTGTGGGTGTGTTTAATTGCAATTATTTTCCTTGACATAGGCCAGACATGTTCGGTCAAAGGAGGTGTGGGGGTTTTGTCCGCGCCCACAGTTTACACAATGTAACATATCGGATGTGCACTGTTCGGCGCTGTGGTCAGAAGAAACACATTTCCCACAAGGTGGACGATTCCTGCAGAAATGGTTAGTGTGTCCATACCTCTGACACTTGAAGCATCTCATGGAGTAAGGCAGGACAACACGAACCTTTACACGTAGATATCCCACTCGTATCTCTGACGGTAAGTCAATTGTGTTAAAAGTCAAAATGACATTGTTTGTTGTAATCGTCTCTGCACCCCTCCTCATCTTCATTTTCCTCGCGCCAGTTACTCCGAATTTGGATAAACCATCCACGATCTCGTCCTCTGGTACGTCCTTTAAATCATAACAGTTGATTATGCCACGCGATGAATTTTTTGTTTGGTGGGATTCTACTTGGATTTGGATTACCTCGTCGACCCTCCTATTCCCTTTCCGTATACTGTATATAAATTCTGAAGCTTCCAACGCTTTCTCCGCCTCTGCCGCCCGGGCGAACTCTACCTCTAGAGCACCATCTTTCAGTTTCTCACATCGAGTTATCTTCCCGAATCTGTCACATCCGTTTTGACGCTGAAATAGAGACAGTGAGGCGAGACATTTCGCCAATCCACGGAAGACGAGGACACGTGTATGGGGGTTGTTTCTCCGCCGCTTTTCGGGTTGCTATTCCCACCAGCGATGGGTGGGAAGTTAGTCTGGTCCATACGAGAGGGACCAGGAGGGTTTTTTAGTGTTGTGGATGCCATGCAAGTGTTTTGGTTTCGGCTCCTCGGGCGCCCCACCACATAGGGGCCCAACTGGCGGATGCCTGGACCCCGCGGACGGGAGGACGCCAGGCGCCCGAGGAGCTATACGGGGCAGGCGGCGCCTTGGCCCAGATGGGAGAAAGAGAGACTCACCACCCCGACCGGGATCCAGCAACGCCCACCCCTTGACCCCAGCCGGCCGGGCCGGCAGACACTGGGAAGAATCCCAGGCCCCCGGCCCGAGGCGACCAGCCACTCGGCCCGTATGGGGCCCTACGGACCAGCCCGCCCCTCCGGGATATCGGGACCAAAGAGGCATGTTGGTCCCCCGTCACAACTAGCACCGTGCGACGGGGGACCTCAATCTCCAGGACTCCGTCAACCCCGGGGGGGGGGTCGAGGGGGCGCGGCTACCTCGATAAAACTGAGCTGGTGGGCAGGACCGGGGAAGTTATCCTACCTGCTCTTAGTGGGGAGAGTTGGTGTTGCCGGGCCAGGTGGAGGACATGGATGTTGAGATGAGATGGGCATTTGAATGGGAGCGTATGGATGGAAGGACGAGTGAGGCACTCCTAGTCTGGCCCCTCGCCGGCTCACCGATGGATTGGGATTCCGGGTCCTTAGGGCACTCAATCCCCCCACCACGGAAAGTGGTGCTTCGTCAAGGGGGGGGGGGGCGGTCTGGTGCTGAATCATTGTGTGTTCCATTATCGATGCCGGGTGGACTAACGAGCAAGAAAATCGTAGACGTCAGTTACTGATGCTTCAGATCCCAAATGCATATTCTATTGCAATAAAAATCTTCCCAGTGCCAAATACTCCTTTGAATGTGTTTTAGAAAATCGCTCACAAATGGGACGGTCACTTTAAAGTTATGCCCCAAGCAGTTCTTTTTGTGGATGCAGGTACCTCCTTTGATGCTTGGAGAACCACTCTTCCACAACACCCTGAACGGCTCAGCAGGGTCATATTTGCTTACTTCTATTTGGGTTTATTGAAGAAAAAGATGCACTTGCACACAGGCAGCACGTCGTATGTCGTGAACCATCATATGGCTGGCTGATATATCTGACATGCGCATTACAAAAGATGCAGGCTCCTCCAAAGCATCGCAGCTGGCAACAGGAAATGCTTGCACAAATTGGCGTCCAGGGGCACAATCAGATAATTATTTTGGAGGGTACGAACATAAAGATAATACCAAGATCAATTAAAGATCACGAACGTTTTCGTAAGGGCGAAGATACACAAACAAAGGTGAGAGTTTTGAAAGCGTTCACAAATTTGTAATTTTAATAGCTCAACGCTAAAAAGGATATGCGACAGGGAGATTTTTGTCAGAGTCTGTTGGAGAACATTTCATTTTCATTAACAGATTGCCTATTTCGGAGGGAACCATGGCCGCCTTGACCATCCCCTAGGTGCTCCACTGGCAACGTCTGTCAGGGTAGGTGGCTCCTACCGTGCCAAAGCATTGGCACCTGCCAATGCCAATGCATTGGCCAACCATTGCAATGGTTCTACCGCTCAACGTTATTTCAGTAAAACTAAAATTTGTCACGGTATGCGCAGCCCGATTCTTACCCGTGGATTCGGATTGCAAAAGTCATTGCTTCCAGAAATGGAAACTTCCAAGAATAAGTCATGCTACCGAAGTCATTCGTGAGTTCAATCTTTCCACATAATATCACAGGCTGGAAAGCTTAACTTTCAAAATATTGGTTTTACACTGGAAATGCCCACAATAAACCAGTCCCGTCAAACTCCCTGCTAACCTTGCCCTAGAACATACATTTCCGGCCGGGCACAAATCATGTAATCACGTAACGATTGCGTATTTCGGCGCGGCGTCGCTCATTTCACGGGCCACCGAGCGGCCCCGACACTGTGAAGTCGCATCGCTGTCGGGCCCTCCCGCCGCACGGACGTCCAGAATGGGACATCGGTCACGGCTGCTGGCCACGGGCGTAACGGGGCGGACGGTACGTACACGGATCGGCTCGAGCCCGGGATATCGCCAAAGGTCATAACCGGTCACCACTGGCTCTGCGCTCACAAAGAAACCGGCATAAGCAATGGGAAGGACGAATTTTTGCCTCCACACAATGAGTGAAGTTGTTTTTCGGTGTTGCACATCAGATATTCATAGCATTCAGTGAGTGCGATATGAGGATGCCGTGGTTACTTTCGATAAGCGAACTCTGCCTCGTGTAGTGAGCTCAATACGCACCCTGAATAAATATCAAGACAACTGACGCCTGCTTGTGCACGACCGGACAGCCCGCCTGGCAGAGATGCCCATCTTCTGTGGTTGAGGAAGCAGCATTTCCTCTTGGTGTAGCGGTACCGACGACGGTGCAGAAGCTGTGAGCCGTGCAAAGCTGCGGTCCCGCAACCGTTCAGCTGCAGCATGCCAACGGTGTTGCTTCACAGCACTGGTCATCCGCATTATCTTCCGGATTGGTTGCTATAACGGGCGTCACTTTGTGAAATTGATTGGGGGAGGGAGGCAAATGACCTTTCGATGGCCAAAGTTTCTTGGAAAGCCATTTTATCTGGTGTACGCCCACAGGCCCAATGGTTAAGCTTCGATCTGATTGGGGGAAGGGAGGAGAATTAATGATGGAAGTGAACAGTGTCCCCCATTTAGCGAATGCACATTTTCGCCCCCGGCTGCAATGCTATCAGCTTATTATTACAATACTGCGTAGTTCGCAGGCACAATACCCCCTCCCCCAAAACAGATTATGACATGCCATAGTAGGGTACATCGTTCTGTTTGCGAACTGTTCGCAGTGGTTTCCATTGATCAAAACCAATGAAACATTGAACTTTCCATGAAGCTCAGAGTTGAACCCGAGATGTCAAAATGCTTGTTACATGTAAAACGCCTTGCTTATGCTACACATACCGCATAGGTCCTCTGAAATGTTGGGCCAAGCGAGACGTAATAACAGGTTACCCGTTACAGTACGCTACAAGGCGCGGTTTGCTCGCAAATTAATGTTGTATCGGAGTTGAAGGCATCCGATATGAACGGGCAACGGTAAGCTGTCTTCTGACGGAATTCACCGGAAATCCAGAAAAGAGTATCGTAGCGAAATGCGAGGCAACAACGGTGACGGTCCGCTTCTCTGCCTCTTCCAGCCGGCTGTGGCGGCCAACGAGCGTGAGTTGCACCGCCGCCACTGTTCCGTGACTCAATCGTCACCCGTCCGTCCTGACGTCAGTAGAAAGTCAGTCACGTGACCAGCTGGTGTCATCCGCCCGTGAAGTGGTGACGTGCAAAACTGCAACGCTGAACAAAGTTCCCTGAACTGCCTCTCGCCAGAGAAAACCTCGGCCAGCTTTCCGGAAAAACATGCCAGTAGTCACTGCTAATGCACTCCAACATTGATACTGATGCAGCTTATACCGGCGTTCAATCAATGTATGCTTGGATGTCCGAGGCGAGACGCCCAAATACAGCCTATAGCCCAATTATTTTTTGACAGGGGGAGTGACACAGTTTCCTTAATGGAAGCCATCTGCAGATATAAACGACCTATCATGACCTACGATGCATTTGGTATACCTCTCGATATCAGCTAGAGGAAACGCACGTTACAACCAATTCAGTAGTATCATGTTACACATTGTATACAAGTCAAATACCAGCCTATTCCACAAATGAGGCGGCTTCCATTGAACTTCGACCGAAAGCGCCACGAAGCTTTACCATCCTCGTTGCAACACTGCAGCTGTCGTGACTCTCATGACTTCATGGATTAGCGGCGACAGCAGCCGTGATGACATAACGCTACCCCGCTCTTCCCCATACCTACATGTATGGGCCGCAACAGTGGCAGCAGTAGTGACACCAACTGTGATGACATAACGTTACCCCGAGCTTCGCCATACCTGCGTGTATGGGTCGCAGCAGTGGCAGGAGAAGCAGCAGAGATGATGGCGGTGGCAGGAGAAACAGCAGGGACAATGGCGGTGGCAGGAGGAACACCGGATACGATGGCGATGCAGGAGAAA
>JAOTOM010003999.1:200000-208525 GCA_034440615.1 Ashinkailepas kermadecensis
GCTGAGCGCGACACCGGCCGACAGCCCGCGGAGACAGCTGACGGCGGAGGGCGGGGCCGCGTGCGTGGTCCGCCCAGGCCACACGGGCCGTTATCTGTCGCAGACCCGGGGGGGTCGACTGTCAGCTGACATAACCGCACAGTAGTAACTGAGAAACCACTGATGACTACGGGTTCCTGGTAACGCTACAGGCGCCGCCTCCTCACGTCAGGCGAGTCAGAGCACACTGGCACCACATCCCATCGATTGTCCGTACCACATCGACTCTTCGCACGCCGACTTTAATTGATTACTGGTGCGTTGATGTATGAGCTACAATTTGACAAATTGACCATTTGTACTATATTGATTACTGTTCAATGTATGCCAATTGTCACTCGATGTCAGCTTTTGCCTTCAGCCTTACATTCTTGGCTCCGGGAACGCCAACTATTTTATATGATTCCACGGGTTAACGATACTCAGCTCAGCATTTTAGAACCTCATAAATAGGTGATAACTCGTAGATTATCAACATATTGCGAAACAGCAGTCCATAAGACCAAGTATTTTGAACAGCCATACTGTAAGAGGGCTGGGTAGTATGCGATCAGCTTACATTGCTAGGCAATGCTGCCTTGAATAATCGGTTAGGTCATTGACCGATGAACAGACCATGCCAAATCACAGATAGGTCACATACTACTATGCGAATCAGTCAGCCAATACGTATTCGTCAGGTGAAATGTGTCATCAGAAAATGTGCTGATGATTCACAAAATAATATGGGCGCATGTGTATCATGAGGCGGGTATTTGTTTCAGCACCAAACCATTGGGCGCCTACCGGAACCAGGCAGTGACGCTGACCCTGCCAAACGGCGTCACCCTGGACCAAATCCAGTGGATCTCCGTCTGGTGCGAATCCTACTCGGTAAGTGGTGCCGAATGACCTGACCTGACCACGAACTGCAGCAAGGATGGAGTCACGAGTTGAGAGTGCACACGCCTTCCATGCTCGTCAAGTCACAATTCGAACGACTCCTTCGAGTCGGGAACTGGAGTGTCGGACAATCCATGGCTGCATCGTAACCAGATTCATTACTGGATTGCTTCATTAAACTGCAATAGTTGGTACGTTCTAGGTTCAGCAGCACACTGCCTAGAGTACAATCGTTGCGGGAATTCTACAGTTTCAGAAAAGTTCCGCTCTGTCTCATACCAAACAATGGGCACTACAATCGACACAAACACATGGACAACACGACACACAAGCAGCAGTAGTGATACGGCCTACAGCCCCGCCCGATAGGCGTCGCGGCGGTCGGTGGCAACGGCCGGGCCTGGGAGGCGTCGTACTCTTTCGCTGGTCCGATCTGTGGCACGTGTTACGCGACAGGAAGATGGCCACAGCCGGACCAGGGAGGCGTCGTACTCTGTCGCTGGTCCGATCTGTGGCACGTGTCACGCGACCGGGCGGTGGCCACAGCCGGACCGGAGCCGTCGCACTCTGTAACCGGTCCGATCTGTGACACGTGTCACGCGACAGGAAGATGGCCACAGCCGGACCAGGGAGGCGTCGTACTCTGTCGCTGGTCCGATCTGTGGCACGTGTCACGCGACAGGAAGATGGCCACAGCCGGACCAGGGAGGCGTCGTACTCTGTCGCCGGTCCGATCTGTGGCACGTGCCACGCGATCGGAAGATGGTAATGGCCGGACCAGGGAGCCGTCGTAATCTGTCGCTGGTCCGATCCGTGGCACGTGCCACTCGACCGGAAGATGGTAATGGCCGGACCAGGGAGGCGTCGTAATCTGTCGCCGATCCGATCTGTGGCACGTGCCACGCGACCGGGCGGTGGCCACGGCCGGACCAGGGAGCCGTCGCACTCTGTAACCGGTCCGATCTGTGGCGTGCGCCACACGACCGCACAGATGTCGACATCGGCCGGAAGTCTACCACCGGATGGGCCGTCCGTACAGACTACACCTCCGACGCCAGACCGTCTGCCCGACCACTCGACACCATGCCGCCACGGGCTCGATCCAAGGCGACGCACCGAGCGCCAGCGCCGCATATCAACGAGTGACGCCGGCGTGTCTGGGAGGTCGCGACCTTGTCTGGCGGCGGCGATATCATCAAGGCGCGGTCCACCCTTGACCGCGGCCAGAACGGCCCGGCCACGCCGTTATCCGGCCGTAATCGGGGCGTGCCGGCGTGGCGCGCGGCTGTCGCCAGGCCGTCTCCGCCGGCCGCCGGCGCCCAAGGACGGTGTGGCGTCACCACGTCACGTCTTGTCACGCGCGCTGCGTCACGCGCGGCCCACGAGCGTGGCACGAGTGGACCGGAGCTGGCCGCGCACGGCGAATCAAAACCGGCCTGTCACGTGCAGGTTCGCTGAGCTGTATAATTAGCCGGAAATGCGGTTTGATAAAAGCCGCTTCGAAGGCGCGTCTTGCTTGCGCCCACGGAAGAGAAGCCAAGGGAAATGGGACAAGGCTGTGGTTTCAGTTGACAGGTAGTTGGCTGACGTCGCCGATATATATTTCATTCCTACGTACCGTCACAACGTAGCATACATTTTATGATGTTCAAGTCCCAACCTTGACCCTGGAAGAAAGTTATCGGACGTCTGTGCATCGCTTGCTTTATATCTGTTATGTTTTGGTCATCATCACCAGTGGTGCAGCCAGTATTTTCTTTAGGGGGGGTGTGACCCCCAACAAATGTCACGAAACAGAGAACGCCTGTGGCGCGCTGAAAATTTGTATTTTTGTTTGGTAAAAATATGAAAAGTTCTTGTTTGATCCAGTGTATTTTTGGTTGTTAAGGGGGTGGGGCGGCACCCGTGACTGCGCCTCGGATCATCACGTCCTTCAAACCATTTGACATAAAATGGCCTTGTCGCAGGCAATGTCTACATGTGCATCAACATCATTGGGATTGTTACTATCAGTATTATTAGTAGTAGTATTAGTATTATTAGTAATAGTGGTATCATTAGTCTTATTAGTCTTAATATGAATATTACTAGCTACATTATTAGGATTAATAGTGTTATTATAGTAGTATTAGTATTATCATATATCTGTAATTATATATATATATATATATATATATATATATATATATATATATATATATATATATATATATATATATATATATATATATAAATATATATTGCATTACATATTACATCTTATTATGCCTTATTATATACCATATACACGCTTTCTAGCTCGTTCATAACTGGTTCATACAGCATTTGAATCACGCATGAGTACCCACGCGCTGCTACTCGCGATACCTGGCGAGGATCTGATACCGCGCCATGTCACCACCCCGTGACACCAGCGCGTGTCGTACGGCCGTTACATCCGGCCACTGACACCACCGTACGGCCGCAGGCGGACTTCGGCAACCTGGTGCTGCCGCAGCCCATCACCAACTACCCGCGGCCGCAGCGTATCGGCAGTTTCACCGGGGTCGAGCACGGCGTCGCCTCGGGAGACATCGTCGTGGTGGACGCGCAGACGCTGCTGTTGCCCGACTTCACCTACGATGGCCAGGGACCAGGTGAGCCACCGGCCGGCGGCCGCTGACCTGACCCGACCCGACCTCGGCCCGCACCGCCGCTCCGCCTGGCGCCGCTCACGTGTGAGCGTGACGCGTGGCGCGGACCGACTGACGCCGAGTGACGCGAGTGACGCCGCGACGCCGTGACGCAGCGTCACGCTGACGACGATCGAGTGACGCCGCGACCTCAGACGGACATGACACGGTGACCGCCTCGTTCACGCTCTGGGTGCTGCCAGTGCTGCCATATCAAGTAGCTTTAGTTGCGGTGTTTGACGAAGCTTGTTATATCCGGTGACTTGGGTTGGACTATTTGTTGGCACGGAACGATGCACGCGTTACGCTGGACTGTTGGCATGGGGCTTCGCGGGATTGCTTTATATTGCTTGTTAATACATGGGACTGGATAATACTGTCGTTTTCACTTCAATGTACTACCGAGGTGTTGCGGGGAAGTAGTCAGGTGCACGTTGGCACTTCACGCCTAGCACGCTTTACCCTCCTTCGATCACGCATGGTCAGACACTCGTTGCCGGCACGACCCCGCCGCACCCGACACATGTCGGCACGACCCCGCCGCACCCAGCACATGTCGGCACGACCACATCACACCCGACACATGTCGGCACGACCACACCACACCCGACACATGTTGGCACGACCCCGCCGCACCCAGCACATGTCGGCACGACCACATCACACCCGACACATGTCGGCACGACCACACCACACCCGACACATGTCGGCACGACCACACCACACCCGACACATGTCGGCACGACCCCGCCGCACCCGACACATGTCGGCACGACACCGCCGCACCCAGCACATGTCGGCACGACCACATCACACCCGACACATGTCGGCACGACCACATCACACCCGACACATGTCGGCACGACACCGCCGCATCAGACACATGTCGGCACGACACCGCCGCACCCAGCACGTGTCGGCACGACCACATCACACCCGATACATGTCGGCACGACCACATCACACCCGACACATGTCGGCACGACCACATCACACCCGACACATGTCGGCACGACCACACCACACCCGACACATGTCGGCACGACCCCGCCGCACCCAGCACATGTCGGCACGACCACATCACACCCGACACATGTCGGCACGACCACACCACTCCCGGCACATGTCGGCACGACCGCATCACACCCGACACATGTCGGCACGACCACACCACACCCGACACATGTCGGCACGACCACATCACACCCGACACATGTCGGCACGACCACACCACTCCCGGCACATGTCGGCACGACCACATCATTCCCGGCACATGTCGGCACGACCACATCACACCCGACACATGTCGGCACGATCACACCACACCCGACACATGTCGGCACGACCACATCACACCCGACACATGTCGGCACGACCACATCACATCCGACACATGTCGGCACGACCACATCACACCCGACACATGTTGGCACGACCACATCACACCCGACACATGTCGGCAGGACCACACCACACCCGACACATGTCGGCACGACCACACCACTCCCGGCACATGTCGGCACGACCACATCATTCCAGGCACATGTCGGCACGACCACATCACACCCAGCACATGTCGGCACGATCACACCACTCCCGGCACATGTCGGCACGACCACATCACACTCGGCACGTGCTCAATTGTTGGTAAGTGACAGTGTTAGACGTATCTTGATCAGTGAACATTGCACCCAAGCCTGACTACTTCACCTTCGGCCGGTCCGGGCTGCCCAGCCACGCGCCGTGCGGCTGTTCTCTTCTCAATTTCCATGCCTTTTCCCCAGCACCTGCTACTCGCACAGCTTGACATTGTGCATGATCCAAATGTGATGACGCTGCTGCACATTGCACAACTCTGGGCACTGCGGACGTGTGTCACGAACGCACACGGCGTCACGCACTTCCGACTGCCCCGGCCAGTGCCAACTGGCCGTCGGGATACTTAGCCGTACCGTGCGATGTAGCTCTGAGCACAGCCACAGCGTACGACTCACTTACGACTCTGACCTAACTCACTGCTCTCCGACCCGCACTCACGAATCTCCGACCCGACTCGTGACTTCATAATGCACTCTGATATAGCTGCACTGACACACCCTGATGGACGCCACCCTGACGTGTCCTGATGGACGCCACCTTGACGTGTCCTGATGGATGCCACCCTGAGGTGTCCTGATGGTTGCCGTCCTGACGTGTCCCGATGGATGCTACCCTGACGTGTCCTGATGGATGTCACCCTGACGTGTCCTGATGGACGCCACCCTGACGTGTCCTGATGGACGCCACCCTGACGTGTCCTGATGGATGCTACCTTGACGTGTCCTGATGGATGTCACCCTGACGTGTCCTGATGGATGCCACCCTGACGTGTCCTGATGGATGCTACCCTGACATGTCCTGATGGACGCCACCCCTGACGTGTCCTGATGGATGCCACCCTGACGTGTCCTAATGGATGCTACCCTGACGTGTCCTGATGGATGTCACCCTGACGTGTCCTGATGGTTTCCGTCCTGACGTGTCCTGATGGTTTCCGTCCTGACGTGTCCTGATGGATACTGCCCTGACGTGTCCTGATGGTTGCCGTCTGACGTGTCCTGATGGTTGCCGTCCTGACGTGTCCTGATGGTTGCCGTCCTGACGTGTCCTGATGGTTGCCGTCCTGACGTGTCCTGATGGATGCCACCCTGACGTGTCTGATGGATGCCACCCTGACGTGTCCTGATGGATGTCACCCTGACGTGTCCTGATGGATGCCACCCTGACGTGTCCTGATGGATGCCACCCTGACGTGTCCTGATGGATGTCACCCTGACGTGTCCTGATGGATGCCACCCTGACGTGTCCTGATGGATGTCACCCTGACGTGTCCTGATGGATGCCACCCTGACGTGTCCTGATGGTTGCCGTCCTGACGTGTCCCGATGGATGCTACCCTGACGTGTCCTGATGGATGTCACCCTGACGTGTCCTGATGGACGCCACCCTGACGTGTCCTGATGGACGCCACCATGACGTGTCCTGATGGATGCTACCTTGACGTGTCCTGATGGATGTCACCCTGACGTGTCCTGATGGATGCCACCCTGACGTGTCCTAATGGATGCTACCCTGACATGTCCTGGTGGACGCCACCCTGACGTGTCCTGATGGATGCCACCCTGACGTGTCCTAATGGATGCTACCCTGACGTGTCCTGATGGATGTCACCCTGACGTGTCCTGATGGTTGCCGTCCTGACGTGTCCTGATGGTTTCCGTCCTGACGTGTCCTGATGGATACTACCCTGACGTGTCCTGATGGTTGCCGTCCTGACGTGTCCTGATGGTTGCCGTCCTGACGTGTCCTGATGGTTGCCGTCCTGACGTGTCCTGATGGTTGCCGTCCTGACGTGTCCTGATGGATGCCACCCTGACGTGTCCTGATGGATGCCACCCTGACGTGTCCTGATGGATGTCACCCTGACGTGTCCTGATGGATGTCACCCTGACGTGTCCTGATGGATGCCACCCTGACGTGTCCTGATGGATGTCACCCTGACGTGTCCTGATGGATGTCACCCTGACGTGTCCTGATGGTTGCCGTCCTGACGTGTCCCGATAGACGCACTGACGCACCCTGATGGATGCCACTCTGACGCACCCTGTTGGATGACATTGCGGAATACTTCGGCAAATGCATCAAAGCATTCAAAACTCGAGGGTATTCAAAACTCAAAACTTAAAACTCAAAAACAAAACAAAACAAAACAAAAACAAAAAATTCAAAACTCAAGACAAGAGTATTCAAAATTCGATGTTAATAGTCAGTGGCCGTCGGGCAGAAATCAAGGTTACAAGTAGGGATTTCACGTCCTTACAGCGGCGTTAGTGTGGCTCTCAACAGATAGCGCCCTGCATCACAGTTGCTGTCGACACCATTACATTGAGATATCGGTGGATCATCGTTCTATTTGTTTCAATAAGGAGAGCTGGTTAGAACCGATTCTTGGTCTGCCAGTTTGTCACACGTGAAAATATACCACTCTACATGGAAGGCTATATGTTTTCCTTTCTTCACAGCTCGATCTCGATTGCATGTTTATTGAGTTAGGCCTTCTCTACCAACTTCTTCCATGAATACAGCGGCAATACGTCGGAAAGTGTGGCATTTATGACCATTGTTCAGCCGCCACAGCCAACTTACAGTATAATGCCGGTTAGAACAACACATCAGTGCTCTCCCAGTTCACCTCTTCCAAGTGAGCTTCGACGTCTGTCTGACAAGCCAGCTGTGAACACTTCCAGTGTACGCGGATGCATTTCACAATGCCATCACACACTGACAAGATGTTGGATAAGAGGTTGTTTATGCACTGTCCATCCGGGCGAAGTCAGCATACCATGAAAAAAACGACCGAGGTCAATCACGTTCAAATAGTATTCATAATACGAAGACAACCTCAGTGAATCAGATAGCTGGAACTTGACGTAACTGTCAATGAACATTGACGGCGAAATATGCTCAGGATTGTGCGCTGAGGGATGGGGGATGGGGGCAATGAACGGTTCATAGCCATCTTTTCCTTGCAGCGCCACAGCCGTCATGGCTAATATTTTATATTGCTGTGAGTGCGGGTGCTCCGTGCTCTATTCAGAATCACTTGCTGCTGTCCATAAGCCAATAAATCATACACTGTCATATACAAAGGTAACTGTGTTTTATAAGGAGAACGGTGGTTAACCCATTGTTCACCCCCGGCGGGGGGATGATGTGCGCCCCCATAAGGTTTTCCGCTGATAGTGAAAGAACGGCGCGGAGCAGCGCGCCTAAATCTGGCATACCTTTCCCCACATCAATTTTACATGTTGTGTGAACATTTTGAGGTCAGGTCATCTAAGGTCAACTAGTTAGTCAAGGTCAAGTGATGTCACCTCCAGAAAGTTCAACCAG